>JBBPQU010000297.1:0-25884 GCA_038092655.1 Boletus sensibilis | reverse complement strand
TTGACTTCCTTTAGCCAAGGAAGTCCAAGGATAATGTTGTCCCATCCTAGGGACATAACATGGAAGAGTACCTTTCGGGCAATCCCTTCAATGTTCAGGAACAAGGTGGTGGTATAACAGATGGTTCTGTTCTTGTTAAAAGAGTCGTCCGCATTTCAGGTGCGAACGGGTGTGGGAAGTTTCTGGGTTGGAAGGCGGTTCTTCCGGACAAAGTCATAGTCGATACAGGAGATATCTGCACCACTATTGATGAGGGCATGGGTGTCAACGACTTTCATAGTGTGCGAGGGTATGATGATCTGAACTGGGATTTGCATGGCTTTAGTTACAGATGGTACGACTATGGCAGCATATTTGAAAGGAGATGGGAGGACTTATGTCGAGGGAGTCTCTTGTTTTAAAAATCCATGGGAGTGAAGGAGATTCGGCAGACAGCTTCTTTGTCGTCATCGTCCTCAAAGTCCTCAAGCTTGGGAAGTTCTTCTTCCTTAACTTTCTTCACCTTTCTCTTGGTACGGGCAAAGGTAGTACACGCAGTACTGGAGTGGCCAGGTTTTCGGCAGTGGAAGCAGAGTTTCTGCTCAATGCAGCATTTTCTCTCTTTGGGGGTGAGTTTGGTGATATGAATGACGTTGACGTCCATAGTGTCTGGATCCCTGGTAGGTTTCGGCAAGGTGAAAGTATGGGTGGACTGGCGAGTAGGTTTGGTATAATATTTAGCGATTTCATCAGTGCATTCCCACTGAGTTTGAAAGTGAATCACTTTCTTGTACCAGTTGTCTATGGTGGAAGGGACAGTGTCCATACCCATGATATGGTGCATGAGAGAGGAGGGAATTCCAGTGGAGAAGTACCGGATGAGGACATTGGGATCTGTAATGCTGGTGACTGCAACGTGGTGTTGGAATTGGGAGATATATTTTACAAGGGGGGGGGTCATAGATGTTGTCTTTCTTCTGGATAATATGGGTAGTGGAAAGCCAGGATATGGTGTTTCCGATGGTGTCATGGTGTTTGAACATGGTCTTGAACTTCATGACAAAGGAGGAGAAGGAACCCGTAGAGATGGTCGATCCGGAGATAGCGTTTTGATGGAAGGTGGAGGCCCAGGTAAGGGCAGACCCTTTGGTCATATAAGAGAGAGCGAAGGCAACCTTCTTTGCTTCCTTGTCATAGATATCTTCATTGATCATGAGGTAGAAACGGACAGAGTCCAGCCAGGGCATGGCATTCTCGTAGGACCCATCATACACTTCAGGAGCTCCGATGTGAAGTTCGGTTGGTTGGGACATGACCAGAGAGGATGACCTGGAAGGGAAGAGGGAAGGGAGTTGGAATGAGGGGTGATGGACAACCAGAGTGGGAGATGGGGGAGTGGGTGACCTCAGTATGGAGAGTGAGGCAGAGAGCTGGTGGGAGAGACTGGTAGTCTCGCGTTGTTCTTCCTGGGATGGAAGTGTAAGGTTAGGGGCAAAGAAAGTCTCTTCTTCTTCGTCTTCGGCCTCGGAGGTGGATTCCTCAGAGGGAAATTCAATGGAGGTGGGGTTTCAAGCAAGGCCCCAACGGGGGTCTGGTCACGAAGAAATGGCTGTGATAAAAGGAGGCTTACGACAGCGGTAGCCTCTTCAAGAGAGCTTAGACCTTTTGTTATACTTGGCCCAGAAATGGACAAGCAGAACTCAGTAAAGCTAAGATGAAGGTAGTGACTCAATGACGGAGTCCAATGATGACTTTCACAAGGGGCTTCCAAGTGGTGGACAACCAACAAGTACACACTTGAAGGCGGAGACTTCCTCAGCAATCGGCTAAGGTGGTAGAACAAGGATGACGACTCAGGTGAGAGCCAGGCTTAGAGAGAGAGACGAGAGGAGGAGAATGCAGTGATGTATAAGAGAAGACTGAGTAGGTCTAAGCTAGAGCTACATCGATGTGAGGAATCAGATTTATGTACTAGAAGAGCCTGAGAGATAAGAACTATAAAAGGAAGTATATGTGTCATCATGGAAACCCATAGAAGGGTATGGAATAAGGATGACATGTCGCGACGCATAAGCGTAGAAGGCAATGGAAGGTCAAAGAACAACGCTGACGCGTCATATGACTAACAAGTGATGGGTAAACAAGGTAAAAAGAAATGCATCGAACGGAGCTTGAACAGCTGATGCAATAGTCCATAGACGAGTCAAGGATAAAACATAGATAAAGAAAAGAATACGCATGGATTGTAACAAGTTGACTCAACGACGGAATCCGATGATGACTTCCATGAGGGACTTCCAAGTGGTGGAACGACCAACAAGTACACGCTTGAAGGCAGAGACTTCCCTAGCAATCGGCTAAGGTGGTAAAGCAAGGATGATGACTCGAGTAAGAGGAGGAAGCAGCGATGTTTATAGAAAGACTGAGTAGGTCTAAGCTAAGCTTACATTGGTGTGAGGGATCAGTTTATATATGAGAAGAGCCTGGGAAGTTAGAGGATATAAAAGGTATATACATGTCATCATAGAAACCCATAGAAGGATATGGAATAAGGATGACGTGTTGTGATGCGTAAGTGTAGAAGATGGTGGAATAGAATGGAACAACGCTGACATGTCGTATGACTAAACAAGGATGAGATAATGAAAAGAAAAAGAAAGCACATTGAGCAGGGCTCGAACAACTGACGTGGTAGTCCGTAGAGAAGTCAAGTAAGAGTGTAGAGAAAAGGAAAAGAGTACGCATAGATTGTAACACAGAGGACGTCCAGAACATACTTGGATGGAAACAGCATATGGAGAACGATGTCAATAAGCAAAACTGGGGTATGAATGTGTCACACCATGCATCTGGTACCGAGGGCAGCACAGGAAGTGTTGGTCAGATCAAGGGGGCAGTGGATGGGAGCGCAGTACCCTGCGTGTATTATCTTAATAGCTTTGCTGAGGCATTCACAACCTCATTCACACCCGTCAATCCTTCTATGCTCCAATATGACCAATTCCGCACATATGACATCGTTACATGGCATCTCGATCAAACCCTGGCTGGTTGGAAACCCCCTCCTCTCCGAATGCTGATTCACGGTGAAGGCAGCACTGGAAAATCCAAGGTTATCCAGACTATAACCAACTATTTTGCACACTGGGGCTCCAAACACCTTTTGCTGAAGGCTGCATATACTGGGGTTGCAGCTTCCTTGATTGACGGCAAGACCACCCATACAATTGCGATGATCTCCCATTCTAAAAAAGCCAACTTGAGTGCAGAATCCAAAGTGAAACTACAAGAGTTCTGGCAATACTACCTGTACCTCATTATTGACGAAATGTCAATGATAGGAAAAATATTCCTTGCAAAGCTGTCACGCAATATCGGCATAGGGAAGATGGTCAAGGGTAAACTCCCATCCCCTCACTCCTTCGGAGACATCAGCATCATCAACTGTGGAGATTTCTTCCAATTTCCTCCTGTTGTGTCAGGTTTAACTGAAGGCTCTACTTCCCCATCAACCTCGCATGTGAACAAACTCTTGCACAGTTGAGCAGAGCCATTTACGAGGAATTTACCACTGTTGTCATTCTTAAAGAGCAAATGCGCGTTAGTGATGAAGTTTGGCATGACTTTCTGCAGCATCTCCGCTATGGAAGAGTTCAACAACACCACATAAAAATGTTGCACAAACTCATCATGACCAACCCAAGTTGCCCTGACATGGATTTCTCCACTCTACCATGGGCTGATGCAGCGCTGGTCACTCCATGACATGCTGTACAGTGTCTCTGGAATGATGCTGCCCTCAAAAAACATGGAGGTCAATCACACTCTATAATTTTTGAGTGTTCAGCAGAGGACATGATTAAAGGAGAACCACTCACCCTAGCTGAACGCTATGTGCTTGCAATGCGAGGGTCAGGCAGTGGTAAAGATCGAAAACGGCATGGTCAAGAATTGCCTGATAAGATCAAGATATCCATTGGGATGAAAGTAATGGTCACACAGAATGTTGAAACTGACCTTGATATCACAAACAGTGCTTGTGGGACCATCATTGACATCTTGCTCCATCCAGATGAGCCAGTCATCATGGAGATCAAGCCCATCATCAAGCTTCGGTTTCTACTGCTATACCTTCTTGTCAAACTAAACCCCACTCATGCAACCCAGCTTCCTGGCCTGGATGAATCTGTTATTCCGGTCGAACCCATGCCCAAGACACTTCAGATCAAGTGTAAATCACCCCAGGGAAAGGACATTATGCGAACTGTTCATCGTCACCAATTTCCCATAACAGCCATGTATGCATTCACAGACTATTGGTCACAAGGCCAAACAATTCCACATGTCCTTGTTGACATCGCAACACCTCCTACAGGCAGATTGAGCCTTTTTATTCTATATCTTGCTTTGTCAAGAAGTTCTGGCCGTTTGACAAGTCGTCTCCTTCATGACTTCGACGAAAAGCTTTTCCAAGCCACTCATTCACCCAAATTGCTTGCTGAAGACGATAGGATACAGGAATTGGATGAGAAAACAAAGGTATGGTGGAAGGAGATGGGGTGTGACACTAGATGAGGGTTGTTAAACTTCTGGCCATGTGCTCTCGCAAGGAGCTTGTATTTTGATCTGCACCATTCAAGTACTTGAACGAATATGTATACTCTATGTGTCTGAGGTATTCGGTTCGGTATTTTCCGGTGAGTTGCATTCCCACAATTTACGAGTACGACAGAAACCTTGTCAAGCAAGGTAACTGCGACACTTCTGTAGTTGTATTTGTCATTCAAAAAATACCTCGGAAAATAAGATATTTTGTGACTTACCAGCCAGCATGTCACCCCAGCTAACCCCATGGCTTTGAGAGCACATCATTGTACAGTGATATCAATGACAACACAACATGCCAATTTCTGAGATTGATTGCCTATCTCATAGGATGTACAGAACATACCATCTACACTATCCTTCAGTATTACCGAGACTCTTCGAGCAGATTCAAAATCTGTTTGCATGCAAATGAAGCTGCCAATCCATCCCTAAGATGTTCCGAAATCTTTTTGAGTTGCCGTTCATCACCTGGTTGAGGACCAAGGTTAAAATATCATCCCTGGAACGGCGTCAGCACTACACTGGTATTGGCAGCCCTCGTGCAGTGTCAACAACATCAGTACCTCATTCAGGATGTTCATTGACTTACCATGGATCACCTTGATGAAATTCCAAGTCATCCCATAGATGAAACCCAGCATTACACCAGCATTGGTGAACCTTATGATGACTGATGAGGCAGACGAATGCACAGGAAAGACCAGTGTGATGTGACTGCAATGCTTCGTTCTCTAATCTTACTGTGGGGTTACAGGTGAATTACTTAATGCAACAAATAGGACCAAACAACTGTTGCGGTGTTTCTGCTAATGAAGTTGATGTTGATTATGCAACACATTGTAACCAGGTTCAAGTTGGTGCACACTCATCACCTCATGGAACCTGGTTGTTGACAAGCGACGTTTTGGTTCAAACCAGTTCATCGTCTGTCCATGTGCCTTTCCAGCCAATCCATGTGCTTCCATTGATTGCAATGCTCATGCTCACTTACTACAACAATTGCATGCACAGGGTGGATTTGGTGGAGCATGTATCTGCAACAGTCTGCCATACCCATGGGGTTGGCAAGGTTGGTGGAATTCCGAAGTAATAACGCTGATTCCACATTCTAGTCCTCTCTCCTTAAGTCCTCTATTTATTCAAATGAGTGGCAGATCTGAGGCTTGTTGCCAACCTTCCAACTGTAACAGCACGCACTGTAGGAATTAGAGTCGGCACTGACATCTGGGCCTTCATCAGCAGGGCATCTCTTAGATGGCCTGACCATTTGCACAGTCATATTCAGCAAAAGTTCTTTGAAGGTGAGCTTGTGGATAAAAGTAGAATGTCTGTGCTTCAGTGCCCAACATACAATCCACTTGCAGCAGAACTTCACAACAATGTCGAAT
The DNA here is from genome assembly GCA_038092655.1 of Boletus sensibilis. NCBI lineage: Eukaryota > Fungi > Basidiomycota > Agaricomycetes > Boletales > Boletaceae > Boletus > Boletus sensibilis. Next base: position 19,909 of record JBBPQU010000297.1, on the reverse strand, counting down.
GTCTTCAACAAGCAGGGCTTTTTCACCAGTTATCCTTCTGCCGGGGCAGTTGTTACTGAATATCCTTGGTGAGTCCTAGCTGGGGGTTTTCATCGAAACCTGGTTTTTACAATGGTTACCGTTGCAGTGTTGGGCCTAATGACTGTGCACTTAACCTGTTACACTCGACCCGGATAGGACTGAACGTAGCCCTTGTTGAACAGGAGAGGTCTAGAGGCAAGGGATATCCTTGGACACATAAGCATACTCAAGGCGAAGTGAGTCGTCCTGTGGTATAGTCCCAAGATGATGACAAAGAGACCGGATGTGGATACAACCGGGTCAAGAGGTTTGAGGGATTCTGTGGGGCATAGAGACGCAACGACCGCAGCAAGGAAACTGGACACAAGGGCTCAATAGCTCACCTGACCGGGTCAGAGGTTTGAAGGGACCGGAAGGGTATTCTGGGTCAAGGGTTTAGGGCGAGGGACGAGAGGGAGTGAGGAACCAAGTGGATTGCCTTAGCGATGTACCAATGTATGAGGTAGATAAGGGAGATCTAAGCTAAGGGTCGACTATGGAGGAGTCACATATTTATATGTAAGGGTTCCGCGCATGGACCATGGGAAAGGGATACTAAGTATGGAAAGGGAATAGTGGTGATGCGTCGTACGATAAGTGAGAGCCAATAGGAAGACGATGTGTCATTAGTATTACAAACAAAAAGAGATGGCGTCATCATGGTGTGATGACTGCGGAGGCATGTGAGGAAACGGCTATAGCCAGATGGAAGAAGTCACGTGACGACGAAGAGAAAAAGAATGCATACGAGGCAGGAGTCGAACAGATGACTTGTAAGAATACAACGCAAGGTTAAAGAAAAAGAAAAGAGTACTTGGAGAATCGTAACATAACCAGGAAACAGACCCACCACAAGTAACCCCCAGTAATTTGTACGGTCTTTTATTTGCTTCTCAAGTACTGATACCTTCTGGTGTTAGATATTATTTGTACTCCAAAGATATCCCACAAAAATGCCCAGAGCTTGTCCAGATTATACCATACCACTCCTGAAGGATATGATAGCGTTCAATGGCCATCTTATTGACGAAAAGCAGGTCATCTGCCAGTGGGTAGACCACGGGACATCCTGCAATGACCCAGTGAAGGGGAAGGACCTCAAGGCACATCTACACCGATGTCATCTGTGGAGACGGCGTCATCATACACACGCTATGGGAATGAGGGGATATTTGTTTTCATGGGACATTTGTATCCCAGAACTCCACCACCACCTCCTTATGGACACAGTGATCAGGTTCCTTATGTTCCCGAACCAGACGCTCTTCCTTGTCACCATTGATTTCACCTCATGTTGTGCAGCCTAAACAGGTCGAGGTCAGCCATCTCTCAAGATATACAAGCTGTACCCCTTGGCCGTGAAATTGTGGTTATGAGTGATGCCAAAGAGGATGAGGATGGCTCTGATGCCTAGATGGAGGCACGGGATAACCAATCTGTTTCATCAGTTGCTGACCTGTCCATATCCCATCATGGCTCTGTCCAGTCACTCCGCCGGACACACAGACCCCGTGGCATTCCGATCCCACCTTCCTACTCTCCATATCCCGTTCCACCTCCCAACAGCGCATCCGTGTGAAAATGCTAGTCTGAGCCAGACTCAGTCCACAACTTGCCTGAATGATCGATGCATGGAGGGCTCAATGTACCAAGTACACCCCACTGGATGGCATGTGGAACATCAGTCAAATCAGGCGTGTTGGGACCCATTGTATCAAGTGTCAAAAAGGACGAGAGCACGTGGCAAAGTCCAGAGCTTTGTGAATCGATGGAGTGCGCTTGTGCAACATATTTGCAGAGAGGGGTTCATGGCAATGAGACCTCTCTTTTACTCTCCAACCAGTGTGTTGTTGCTGTTTTGTGCTGTATCGACGACTGTATTTTTTTTTCTGTTTTACATAAAGCTGAGGCTTTTATGATACCAGTCATTCAATGCATCCTAGCACCTATCAACCTACAGACAGACAGACTAACAGACAGACATGATTTTGACATGAATTACTTACACCGTATGTTACCCTCTGTTACGCTTGACCTGGGTAGGACCGAACATAGCCCTTGATGGTCAAGAGAGGTCTAGGGCGAAGGGTATCCTTGGACGTGTAAGCATTCACAAGGTGAAGTGAGTCATCCTGTGGTGGGATTCCAAGACGAGAACAAGAGACCAGTTGAGTAAGACCAGGTCGAAGATTCAGAGGAGTTTCACCAGGCGTAGATATGCAACAATGGTGACAAGGGAGACTGGATGCAGGGTGTTACAATTCATGGTACTCTTTTCCTTTTTCTCATGCTTAGCTTTACGCTGTATTCCTATGAGTCACTTGTTCAACTCTCGCCTCGTACATCTTTTTGCTCTGTTGTCACGTGACTTCTTCTATCTGGCAGACACCGTTTCACACGTGACTCCGCAGTCATCATGCAATGATGACATCATCTTCTTTCTTTGTAATACTAATGACACATCACTTTCTCATTGGCTCCCGTTTATCGTACAATGTGTCATCACTATTCCTCTTCCATTTTTGGTACTTGTTTTATATGGTCCATGCTCTGGACCTCTACATATAAATACACGACTCCTCCATAGTCAATCCCTTAGCTTAGACCTCCCTTACCTACCTCGTACATTGGTACATCGCTAAGGCAATCCACTCGGTTCCTCACTCTCTCTCGTCCCCTCGCCTTAGAACCTCCTTGACCCGGATATCCTTTTGGTCCTTTTGAACCCTTGACCCGGTCAGATGAGCTATTGAGCCCCTGCATCTGGTTTCCTCTGCCATAGTTGTTGCGTGTCTAATGCCCTATGGGATCCTCTGAACCTTCGACCCGGCCTACTCGACCAGTCCCTTGTCATCGTCTTGGAATACCACTGCAGGACGACTCACTTTGCCTTGTGTACGCTTACGCATCCAAGGATATCCCTTCGCCCTAGACCTCTTTTGTCCAACAAGGGCTACATTCGGTCCTACCCAGGTTGGGCATAACACAGGGGCTCAATAGCTCACCTGACCAGGTCAAGGGTTCTGAGGGACCAGAAGGATATCCAGGTCAAGGGTACAAGACAGAGGGACGAGAGAAGTGAGAAGTGAGTGGATTGTCTCAGCTATGTACGAGGTACAAGGTAGACAAGGGAGGTCTAAGCTGAGGATCGACTACAGTGGGAGTTGCATATTTATATGTAAGGGTCTGGAGCACAGACCATGTGAAAGAGATACCAAATGTGTGAATGGAAAGGTGATGATGTGTCATATGATAAGTAGGAGCCAATGAGAAGGTGACATGTCATTAGTATTACAAAGAAAGAAGATGGCATCATCAAGACATGATGACTGCAGAGTCATGTGGAGAAATGGCTATAGCTGGATGGAAGAAGTCACGTGATCAAGGAAAGAGAGAACATATGAGGTGGGAGTCGAATGAGCGACTTTGTATGAATACAGCGCAAGGCTAAGTGTGAGAAAAAGAAAAGAGTACTGGATGAATCATAACATTACCCCCTCTCTATCGTCGAGGTACCACCAAGACATTCTTCATGGAGACCTGGTAATATTAGCTCAGGCTTCAGTGTCATAGGGGTCGTTGTTGACGTATACGTCATTGAAAGGGTCATCTGTGTGAGGTGCAGGGATAGGGAGTGGACGAGAACGTCGAGATGGTCGACGAGCCTGGTGGGACCGTTGGGAGTCAGTGGTGGTGGACATACAGGAGCAGCGAGAATGAAAGGAGCCACGGGAGGAAGATGAGGAGGAGGAAGGTTGGGAGTTTTGGCAACAAGGACACCAAGGGCAGACATCCACATGGTGACCTGGGGCCATGCAGTGGCATATGGAGCAACAGAAGCGAGGGCAATAGGCCTAGTTATGACCAGGGGCAATGCTTTGGCAGTAGGGGCAGGAGTAAATGGGACAGTCCTGTTTCATATGGCCGAGGCGTCTGCATTGGAAGCAGGCCTGGGAGTAATGAGGGTGTGACGGTGGGAGCGGGTTGCTACTGTAAACATGGGCTTCTGCTTGATCAAGGACTGCGAAGGATGTCTTATTGAGTGGTGAGGAAGATGCAGAGGGCATCTTGGGTTTGCATTCCAGGAACGTGGGGTCTATGGTTTCCTCATGGAGGAACTTGGCTTCTGATGGAGGGGGAGTTGGCGAGGACTCGGGAGAGGAGACATGGAGAATAGGAAGGTGGCGTCTGATGTGAAGGGTGGCGGCATGACCAGCAGAGGAGTCAGAAGTGTTTTGTCACACGGTTTGAAGAAGAGCTAAGTCTTCTGTCAGGGGGTGGGTTTGACATGTGAGGTCAAGGAGGTAATGGTCGGTATTGACCAGGAATTCGAGCATGTCAAGTTGGAACATAGAAATGAATAGTTGTGCCTGTACATCCTTGGTGTCGTCAAGGATGAGGTGGTTGACAAGTTCCTATTCGGCATGAGAAACAGGGTGTTCCAGGTGCATGATAATGGTCTCATTCTGGAGGAATGCCCGATAAAGGGCATAAAGGGGGAAACCCACATTGAGATAGTGGTCTAAGTGGGTGGTGATACATGGGTTGCATAGTTGCTGTGCAAGTAGGACGATTTCCCCCCCGTTGGGGTGGTCATCGGATGCTGGGCGAAGAGGGGGACATCTACGGAAAGGATAGATTCTGGGCTAGTAGCAACAGAAACTGGAATATAAGGATTTGGAGCAGTGATGGGAGATTGCTCAACAGGGTACAGGTCGGGTGTAAGATCCATGGATGCAAAAGTGGGAGGACTTCCACCGTCAAGGTCAAAAGGAGACAGGAAAGGTACACGAGGACTAGGAGAAGGTGAAAGAGGATGATGGAGATTATTGTTGAGGATGGTATTGGCTTTGATGGGGGAGACATTCTGAAATGGGGTGGATGGAGCGATGGAGGAGATGGAGGAGATTGAGCTGGAGGTGTGGAGGTCGATGGACATAGTGGTTGAGGATCAAGAGCAGTTAGAGGAGAAGACAGTGGGGTGCAGCTTCTTATACGCCTTCAAGGTGGAGTTGGCATTTTTCAAATCTTATTCAGGGACCCACGAGTCATCCTCTGCAGTATATCCCTTCCATCAGATCAGGAAGGAACGGGATCAGGGAGTGCCGCAGTGGCGTAAGATCCAGTCGATTTTGTATTCCTTCTCTCCTGCAACTAGGTCAGGTGGAGGTTTCGGAAAGTTCCGTCCGTGGATGGGGTTCTCGTGGTAGGGGGTGAGAAGAGAAGCATGGAAGACAGGATGGATCTTCCATGCGGCAGGAAGTCAGAGTTTATATGTGATCGGCGATAAGACCTTCGTGATGATGAAGGGTCCTTTGTGTTTCGGGGCGAATTTTGGGTTAATGACAGAGCGTTTCAGGTTTTGGACTTCAAGCCAAACCTTGTCTCCATTCTGGAAAGGAGTGAACTTTTGACAGGTGTGGGCGGCCATGGTTTGACAAGTGAGTTCATGGGAGGCGAGGGCTTTGCTTTGAGTGGCATTCAAGGTTTTCATATGGATTTCCACGGCGGGAAGAGAAGACTTGGTGATAACCAAGGGTAGGGCACGGGGTTCATATCCCATCATGAGATAGAATGGGGATTGACCTGTGACGGAGTGAGGGCAGTGGTTGTGGCCAAATTCAGTGTGGGAGATATTGTCGGCCCAGGAACCAGGGTTGTTTCTGCAGAAGATGCAGAGATAGGTCTTGATTTCCTGGTTGACGTGTTCCGTTTCACCATTGGTCTGAGGGTGGTATGCTGTGGATAGGGAGAGGTCGTAGTTTAAGATGCGTCCAAGCTCTTTAGCGAAGGTGGAGGCGAATTGAGGGCCGTGGTCGGAGATAATTTTATCGTAAAGACCAAAATGAGTGAAGACCTTGTGGAAAAAGAGGGACGCTACTCCCTCGGCGGTGATGGTTTTCTTCGTGGGGCAAAGAATCACCCCCTTAGTAAGCCCATGGTTGACCACGACCAAAAGGGTATTGAAGGACGAAGACTCGGGGATGAAACAATTTCTTTTTACTTACTGAAATTTATCTTATCTCTTGATCTTATCTTATCTTATCAAGATCCTTCTCGAATGTTCTATGATCTTCTATATTCCATACCGGCCCTAAAGAACTCTGTAGTATATAAGTAGTTACTTCGCCATGTATTTTCCTTAGCTTTGGAATTCCACTTCTTCACTTTGAACATCGCCTTTGCGACTCTTAGTGTCTTGTGGTTCTTTATCCTTTCATAATTCCAAAGCTACCCCTTTGTCGCCGACCTCTTTGGTCCCCGACTCCCTCTCTCCGCCATTACCCATATCAGCTTCGCCTTCGGATGCACACTTTGTTGCGCTGTTGTTTTCTTCGTCCCACTCGTTGTTAAAACCTCGTTTCCTCCCACTTTCCACGTGTATCGCTCTTCACAAAGTGCATCATAGTTGGATCCCAGACTTAAGGGAAATCTGCAGACCCGCATAAGGTCATCGGAAAGCAACTGAGCAAATTGCTGCATATATGGTCATCCGCCGTCTAAAATAAGGATAACATTGCTACTGGGCATAGTGCATTAGCCCCCGTCATCAGCTGAGTGCCTAGCTGTCCATATCCTTCTACACTAGTGAAGGCAGGTTCTCGTGATCACCCGTAAATGTCACGACTAACGAGGGTAGTATTCCCTCTTGCTGTAGCCAGGCAATTCCGGTTCCTCCCTACTCGTTTGCCGCTGGAGAATTTTGAGAATATCCTACTCCCACCTTCGGTCTTGAGCACTGGGGAGTCACGATCCCTAACCAGTGTACTCGGACTACGCGTTTCGCAACCATGGACCCCATCACACGACTTCATCGTCTTTATCGCCATGTTCGGTTGGTTCTGGCTGGGCCCAGACAACTTATCTGTATCGCCCTCGGAGACTTCCTCCGAGAATATCTTCAACAGACAAGATAGCCTCCCTCTCTCCTCATTCTCCTCCCCGTCATAGACGGATCATCTACTGGTACGACTACTCTTGAATTCGAGTAGAGTATCAACAAGGACCTCTCCCATATCTTCATCCCCGCCAACTATTGAGGAGAAATCCTTGATATGTCTAGACCATACCCACCTTCACGACCCGCTTCCCAAGTTCTTCAGGAGGGGAGCTTTGCAGAGATGAGTGCAGCATTGAAGGACATTGCCATGACTCCTTTACCGCCCTCCGCTCCTGCCATGCCCCTCCCCGCTCCAGTTCCCCATATTTCCCCTATCACATATATGCCGACCACCTTCAATCCGATCACACCTCATTCTCCATTGTCGGAATTCAACTGATGATATAATGACTGGAGAACAAGATTCTCCTATGATCCTGCTAACGTGGGACCACCTCCAGCATTCCCTTCCCCTGCAACCATCATTCCCCCCGTACCTTCGAGGCTGCTCCCTCAGGTACCATCTCGTCCTTCATCAATTGGCAGTCCTCGCCCCGCTGCACGAGGATTTGCTCGACCCCGCCTTGGCAAGTCGCTTGCCGCAAAGCTGTCACAATATGATGGCAACAAGGATGGATTCGTCACCTGGTGGCGATCTATCACAGTCTTTCTCAGAGGCTTCAAGGAGGAACCCTCGGATAGCCAAAAGATACTCATTGTAATTTCATACATGCAAGGAAAGAACGCCGCAGGACGTTTCGCAGACCTTGCCATTCAAAGAGGTGTTGATCGAACCTGGTCTTTCACCACCTTCGAAATGAGTATCAAAAAGCAGTTCCAACCCACTGGCCTTAAGTGACAGGCCGAAGCAAAGCTTTTCGCCCTTAAACAAGGCAAAGACACGGTGGAGGACTACTTCACCAAACTCCATCAATTAGCCCTCAAAGCTGATTTCAACGTAAGGATCAATGGTCGCATGATCGTAAACCAAATCTGCCATGGTGTACGCCAAGACCTGGTAGATCACATTGAAAATAAAGACAATCGACTAATTGACTCCACCGACGTCAAAGAATGGGAAGACGCCCTCGTGCGAGCTGAGGAGGTAATTCGAGAAAGAAGCGAACATCATTGCGATGCGACGGGACCCACGTACGCTCCTCATTTTACCCCTCGTAAGCCATACGCACCACCAGCTGGTCCTCCCCCCTCCATCGCTCCTGTCCCACCTTGACCTCATCCAAATGCCACCGGTACCTTTCCTGGCCAAGGAGCTCCTATGGAACTCGACAAGGCTCGCGCCGAAGGAGTGTGCCGAGTTTGCAAAAAGCCGTGGCCTTGTTCAGATCACCCCCCCCGTCCTCGTCCCCGCACTCGCGCCATCCAATGGGGTGGTCAAGAAATTTCTCAATCTCAATTTGGAGCGCTGTGCGCCCTAATGGAAAAGGCAGAAGGTGAGGACACACCTGAGGAAACTCCCGCGAACAATGTAGTACAAGAATCGTCTTTTCAGTCTGTACAGTAGATACCAGTCGATCTATTGTACCACCTAAGTCATTGCTAAACAATTGATATTCCATTTTGTCATGCGATGATGAGACTGAAACTAACGTGCGAGTAAACCTTCCAAAAACTACCCTAGAAGTAGTAAGACAAGACAATAAAATACCACTACCAGTGAGAGGATCTCCGGATGCGGCCGGATATGATCTGTACTCTGCGGTAGATACGGTAATCCCCGCTCGAGGACAAGCATTGATTTCAACCAAGTTGTCTATGAAAATTCCTAAGGGACATTATGGCAGAATCGCCCCACGAAGCGGTCTTGCTGTAAAAAAGAAAATCACTACTGGAGCTGGCGTAATCGATTATGACTATCGAGGAGAAGTCATGATTCTGTTGATTAATCTTTCAAATGAAGAGTTTGTAGCCAAAGCTGGAGAGTGAGTGGCACAACTCATACTTGAAAAGATCTCAACACCGCCAGTAAAGGAAGTAAAATCCCTAGAAGGAACATTTCGAGCCAAACAAGGTTTTGGAAGTACTGGGTCTACTTCTAAAATCAGAGGAAGTTCGTCCCAATCATGGATGAACACAATTGATCCCTGGTCAATTCGATGGATGAAGACTCAAGCCTCCCACTCGGATATGAAGTGAAACATTGCCCATCTATGATCCTTTGTTCATGAAACAAGGAAAGTAGAAGTTACTCCTGAACTCATCTCGGATCTAAAAGAGATGACAGACGAAAATGCCCATTGGATCCTTAAAGATCTACAAAAGAAGCCTAAGTTCCAAAAGGCATCTTTGCGAAGAAAAGACCGAAATTCTTTAGAACTCCCAGCTACTCTGAGACTCCCTGACGGAAGCATCGCTGAAGTCAAAGCCCTAGTAGATTTGGGATGTACTGGTTCTTCGATCCATGAAAATTTCGTCTCTGAGAAGGGGGTACCTACTCATTCGCTTCCACGACCCATGTCAGTATACAATGCTGACGGATCTCTCAACTCATCGGGAAAAATTGATAAGTTTGTCATTGTCGAAATGGAGATCAAGGGACACAAAGAACAATTAGCCCTTGCCGTCACTAATCTCGGCCCAAACACCATCTTCCTTGGTCATGACTGGTTGAAAGCCCACAACCCAGAAATCAACTGGAAAACTGGCCGAATCGTGTTCCGATGTGAGGATGATCATATGCCTCAATTGGAAGACTGTGATGATGATGATGATGACAAAGACTTCTCTCCCTCACAAGGAGATCGTCTTTTCAAACTAAATACTGATGAATACCTCCGGAATACAGCTACCGATATAGCTGCAAAAGACTATGCGACCAAAAAGAAGAAAACCTTTAAAGAAGCAGCTCCCGAGTATATTCATGACTATGAGGATGTATTCGCCAAAGAAAGTTTCGACGAGCTTCCCCTGAGACGCCCTTGGGATCATGCTGTCGAACTTCTCCCTGGAGATCACACGGTAGATTGCAAAGTCTATTCTTTGAATCCAGGAGAACAATCAGAGCTTGATGCATTCCTAGAAGAAAATCTCAAATCTGGTCGTATACGTCCCTCCAAGTCCCCATTCGCTTCTGCTTTCTTCTTTATTAAGAAGAAAGATGGTCGCCTTCGCCCCGTACAAGACTATCGAAAGCTAAATGAAATCACAAGATGCAATCGATATCCCCTTCCTCTTATTTCAGAACTGGTAGATAAACTCAAAGCTGCTAAATACTATACTAAGTTCGATGTGAGATGGGGGTACAACAATGTACGCATGGCAGAAGGAGATGAATGGAAAGCGGCCTTCAGAACTAATCGAGGATTATTCGAACCCCTTGTAATGTTCTTTGGGTTAACAAATTCCCCCGCAACCTTCCAAACAATGATGAACTCTCTCTTCAGAGATCTAATCAATCGAAGAGTGGTCGTTGTGTATATAGATGACATAATGATCTTCACTAAAACCCTCGAAGAACATCGGAAGGTTGTAAGAGAAGTGTTACAAATACTTCGAGAGTCGCACCTGTACCTACGTCATGATAAATGCGATTTCGAAGTCCAAGAGACCAAATTTCTTGGATTAATTGTAGCACAAAATGAGGTCAAAATGGACCAAAAGAAGGTTTCTGCAATCAGAGATTGGCCAATCCCCATGTCAAAAAAGACTCTAAGAGGATTCTTAGGATTCCTCAACTTTTATCGACAATTTATCAAAGATTTTTCAAAAATAGCACGCCCTCTCAATGCACTCACGTCAAACAAAAAAGAGTTTGATTGGTCATCTGAATGTCAAAAAGCCTTCGAAGAACTCAAGAACACAGTGTCAACAGCACCTGCATTAGCCATGCCTACTGATCAAGATCCTTTCCGAATTGAAACAGATGGATCGGGTATTGGAGTTGGCGCAGTACTAAGCCAACAACAAGAAGGGAAATGGCATCCTATTGCCTTTATCTCGAGATCTCTCAATGATGCAGAACGAAATTACCACGCTGCTGATCTTGAAATGCTGGCTGTAATGTTCGCCTTAAAAGAATGGCGACACTACCTTCTAGATGCTGTACATCCTGTGAAAGTCCTCACCGATCACAAAAACCTCAAGTTCTTCAGAAAACCCCAAGACCTCTCTCGCCGTCAAGCTAGATGGCAACAAATTGTTCAGGAGTACCGATTAGTTTTTAACTATCGACCTGGCAAAACCAATCCCGCAGATCCTCTGTCCAGAAGGCCAGATTATGAGAAGGGGGTAAACAGTGACAATTTACAACAAACGCTGCTTTCAGACTCCCTTTTTGTCAAGGCTATTGCTTCTCAAGACATTCTCGATCGCATAGCTAAATTACAATACAAACTAAAATGCTTTGCACGAGAAGGTCTTTTGAAAGTTGACTCGCCCTGGACACGAACAGATGGACTTGTATGGTGGAAAAAATTGATCTACATCCCTAACGACTCACAATTATGAGAAGAAATCATAAAAGCCAATCATGATCACCCCATTTCAGGATACCCCGGAATTAAGCGAACTAGAGATTTGATCATGAGTGAATACTATTGGCCTTCTCTTCGTAAAGATGTAGAAAAATATATATCCGGATGTGATATATGCCAAAAAGTCAAGGCAAAAACCACTTCCTTACACTCCCCTCTCCATCCAAATGAAATTCCATCTGTTCCTTGGGAAATCATCTCCGTAGACCTAATCGGTCCTCTCCCACAATCACAAGGAAAAAATGCTATCCTAGTGGTTGTAGATCGATTCTCTAAGATGATTCATCTCATCCCTACCACCGACACAGTGACTTCTCAAGGAGTAGCTACTCTTTTTAGAGATAATGTGTTTAAACTACACGGCACTCCAAGAAAAGTAATCTCAGACTGAGGCCCCCAATTCATATCGTCATTCATGAAAGACTTCTACACCCTGTTGAAAATCGAAGGGAATCCATCTACTGTGTATCATCCACAAACTGATGGACAAACCGAACAAATCAATCGTGAGGTTGAAAAGTACCTTCGAATTTACATCAATCATAGACAAACAGATTGGGCTGACTGGCTCCCTCTTGCTGAGTTTGCACACAACTCGCAAATGTCAAGTGCTACTAAAGTTTCACCCTTCATCTTAAATTTCGGACAACAACCTACCATACCGAATAAACAAGTTGAAGTCTGAAATGACTCCGCAACTACTTTCGTTGACCAGATGAAAGCACACTATGAAGTTGCCAAAAAAGCACTTGAAAAAGCCGCTGAGGTCATGAAAAAGTCTCACGACAAAAAGGTCCAACAAATCAAAGAATATTCTGTGGGACAACAAGTTCTCTTGGATGGAAAGAACATCCGTACCGACAGACCCACAAAGAAATTCGATGACAAAAGATATGGTCCCTTTAAAGTGAAACAAAAAGTTGGGATATCTGCATACAAGTTGGAATTACCCAACACATGGAAAGGAATTCACCCAGTTTTCAATGAATCACTCCTTACTCCTTACATTGTTGGATCATTTCCCTCTCAAACACTCCCCAAACCACCCCCTCCTATAATCGTAAATCAAGAGGAAGAATATGAAGTCCAAGAGATTATAGATTCGAGACGCAAAAGGAACAAAGTTGAATACTTAGTACATTGGAAAGGATACCCAAAAGAAGATCGCACTTGGGAACCAAAGAACAATCTAACAAACACTTCAAAGAAAATCGAATCCTTCTATAAGGTCCACCCCAATGCCATTCAATCCCTTTCCTCTGACATTTGCGATTGTTCCCTTTGTATTCATTCTTCTCCTCTATTCCTTAATTCCGATTTCAAAAACTTCGCATCATCGCTTAACCGACTTTCTGATTCCCTCTTCGAAATTCCTAGTCCCAACTCAGAACCAAGAATCAATGGAATATTGATCAACCGGGAGTTCGATCTTTGAGAAGGGGGTAATGAAATGATTTCTTTTTACTTACTGAAATTTATCTTATCTCTTGATCTTATCTTATCTTATCAAGATCCTTCTCGAATGTTCTATGATCTTCTATATTCCATACCGGCCCTAAAGAACTCTGTAGTATATAAGTAGTTACTTCGCCATGTATTTTCCTTAGCTTTGGAATTCCACTTCTTCACTTTGAACATCGCCTTTGCGACTCTTAGTGTCTTGTGGTTCTTTATCCTTTCAGGGGAGATCTGTGATGAGATCACACAAGATTTGCTGGAAGGGGTGAGAGGCAGAGGACTTAATGGGAGTGAGGGGGGCGACCATGGGATGTGTGTTGGATTTGTTTTGCTGGCAAACAGCACAGCCTTCGATGTAGCAACAGACGCAAGTCGCAAGTCCGGGCCACCAGAACTTGGCAGAGATGAGCTGGCGGGTTTTTAGGAAGCCGGGATGACCGGTGGTCTTGTGGTCATGGCAGCATTGAAGGATAGAGCGGTGTAAGTCCCCGGAATCCGGAACGTATACACGACCCTTGTACATGAGGACATCGCCTTTCATCTGCCAATCGGAGAGACAGGAATGGAAGGCGAGGGAAATATCTTCATTCATAGATTGAAGATGTTGGAGACAAATGGGATTGCCTTTGAAGGAGGCGAAGATCCTATTGGCAAGAGCAGTGTCAATGGCGCGGACGAAGATCGAGGGGGGAAGGAGTGTGACCACCTGATTATCGGAGTCAGAACGAGGGAAGTGGTTGCAGCATCGAGAGAGGGTGTCAGGACCCGAGAGGTGGGAACTGGGCACATGGATCATTTTGAGATCAAAATCCGCAAGATCAAGGAGCCAACGGGCTTGGTGGCAGTCGAGGGTCTGAGGGGATCGGAAGTAAGTCAGGTTCTTGTGATCGGTGAAGACCTGAACAGGAAACTGAGATCCGTGGAGATAATGTCGCCACATCTTAAGAGCACGGATGATAGCGAGGAGTTCGTGGTCATAGATGTCATAGTTCCACTCAGCGGCAGCTAAGGATTGGGAGAGGTATGAGCAAGGATGCCAATCTCCATTGGAGTCAGCTTGTAAAAGGATTCCTCCAGTGGCATTCTGTGAGGCGTTGGTGGCAATAGCAAAGGGGGCGGCGAGATCCGGCATACGAAGTACCGGTTCAGAGAGGAAGAGCTTCTTAAGAGAAGTGAAGGCATCCTGGCATGTGGGGGCCCACGCCCAAGAGAGATTCTTTTTGGTGAGGTCGATGAGGGGGCGAGCGACGGTGGAGTAGTTCTGAATAAACCGTCAGTAGAAATTAGCGAAGCCAAGAAAGGACCAAACTTCCTTGACAGTCGTGGGAGTGGGCCAGGAGGAGATCCCTTCAAGTTTGACAGGGTCCATGGCAAGTTCACCGGGTTTGACGACAAGTTCTAAGTATTCAACTTCATCAGTGGCAAACTTACACTTCTCGAGTTTGAGGTGTAAGTCTAACTCTGTCATATGCTGGAGGACGCATTTCATATGTTCTTTGTGGGTCTTCTCATCGGGAGAGAAGATCAAAAGGTCGTCCATATAAATGATGAGCCATCCTTTGGCGATCATGTCGTGGAAGGAGTCGTTCATGAACTGCTGGAACGTAGTAGGTGAGTTGCAGAGTCCAAAGAACATTACCATGGGCTCAAAGAGGCCTTTGTGAGTAACAAACACGGCCTTCCATTCATGGCCGTCTTTGACACGGATGTTGTTGTATCCCCATCAGACATCAAACTTTGTAAAGACCTTGGCATCCTTCAGTTTGTCCATGAGGTCGGAGATGAGGGGGAGAGGGTAGGCGTTGCGAACAGTATGTTCATTGACGTATTGGTAGTCTTGGCATGGGCAGAGCCTGCTGTCCTTCTTCTTTATGAAGAAGAAGGGGGAAGCTTGGGGGGAGTTCGAGGGGCGGATCTTCCCAGCAGCGAGGTTTTCTTCGATGAAGGACTTGGTAGCAGTCTATTCTTCAGGCGTCAGGAAGTAGAGTTTCCCTATCTTCAGAACAAAACCTTCTTTGAGATTGATTTCGTGGTCATAGGGCTGAGAAGGAGGAACATGGTCGGTAGCTTCTTTAGAGAAGACTGAGGCGAATTCAGCGTAGGCCAGGGGAAGAATCATGTTATCCTTGGATTTGTGGGTGGCTATGGCGAGTTCTGTGGCCTGTGTGAGTCTAGCGATCCGAGCAGATCCTAGAGGGGTGAAGCAAGATCCAAACCTGATAGTTCGGTAGAGGGTGCGGTTACCGAGAGCTCGATTGAGGAATTGGTTTTCCTCTTCCCATCTGTTATAGGAGAAGAGTTTCTCCTGTTCGGTGGCATAGATGTTTACATGGCAAGGGGGAGCAGGAGGGGGAATCCAATAATGGGCGTTGTGTCACTTAACATTGGCGACATGGGAGGAGTAAAGTTCCTTTGATTGGTCGGAGGACTCAGAGATGGTGATAGTGTGTTTGGCCCAGTCAATCAAGGGGTTCACAGCGTGTAGCCATGAGGTTCTGAGGAGGATATTGTCTCGGAGGGACATCAAGTGGAAAAGCATATGGTGGGTGATGCCTTCCATTGTTGAGAAAGACGGTGACTCTGTGTCAGATATCACCGCTTTTGTTAAAGGAACTATTGGTGTTCCTGGTGTGGAGGGGTTGTTGGAGCTTCTCAATCAGGAAAGCGTTTTTCTTGGTGAAATCCCAGTCCATACAGTTGATGCTGGCTCTGCTATCGATGAGGGCATAAGTGTCAACGGCTTTGAGAGTATGCAAGGGTACGATGAGTTGCATGGCAATTTCTATTGCCTTGGATACAAGAGATGGTACAGTCACACCACTACTAGGGGAGTCTGGCGTCGAAGCAGATCCCTGATTTAAAAATTCGAAAGAAAAGAGACATGACGGACATTTTCTTCTTCTCCGTCATCATCTTCAATCTCCTCCAGCTTCGGAAGTGTTTCTTCTACTTTGTTGATATGCTTGTTCTTCGGCTTCTCAGCTGGGAAAGAGGGGCATTTGAAGGAAGTATGGCCAGGTTTCTGGCAACAGAAGCAAAGGCCCTCCTTGCAACAACACTGTCATTCCACATTGGTTAGCTTGCTTACTTTGACTAAGTTGACATCCATGGCGTCGGGGTCCTTAGCGGGAGCAAATGACCTAGGGGTGAAGGAATGATAACTGCCCGAAGGTTTCTTGTTAACCTGGGCAATTTCATGGATATGGTCACGTTGAGTTTGGAAATGTACGGCTTTTTCATACCAGGAGTCAATGGTGGATAGGACAGTGTCCATCCCCATGATTTTGGACATCAGGGGAGTGGGGATCCCGGATGTGAAGTACCAGATCAAGATGTTGGGGTCAGTGATGCATGCGAGGGTGACTTTGTTCTTGAACTCAAAGATGTAGTTCTGGAGTGTCGTGGCATGGGATTCGTCCTTCTTTTGGACGACGCAGGTGGTGAAGAGCCAAGCAACTGCATTGCTGATGGTATCGTGGTGCTTGAATGCCTTTTTGAAGGCGACTTTGAAGTCATCAAAGGAACCGAGGTCAGGGGTTGAGAGAGCTAAGGCGGCTTGGCAAAAAGTGCTAGCCCAAGTGCGAGCAGATCCCTCAGTCATATGAGAGAGGGCGAAGGCAACTTTCTTGGCGTTGGAGTTATAAACATTCATGTTCACCAAGAGGTAAGTTTCAACGGTGTTGAGCCACTCAATGGCTCGTTCGTAGGATCCATCGAAGGCTTTGGGGGCTCCGAGGCGAAGTTCAACAGCACGGGAAGACATTCCAGAAGGAGAGGAGTGTGACTGAGGTTGGACAGGTGAGGGGACAAGGAATGGGGGATTCTGAGCTATGGGAGTAGGGGACTGAGGAGTAGGGACCCGAGAGATGGAGAGTGGGAGAGATGATGGGAGAGTTTGGCATCTTCAAAGGTTTCTTCCTATGAGGGTAGAGTGACGTCAGATGGAAAAAGATCTAAGGGGTCTTCGGGTTCTTCCTCAGCATTGGTATCGTCTGAGGTGGATTCAGGGGATTCAAGGGGTTCTGGCTGACGAGGTCGCCAGAGAGAGTCGTAGGGGTTTCGGCGGGAAATGGTGGCAGCTTACATAGAAGTAGCTGGCAAGTAGAGCTTAGACCTTTTGTTACGCTCGACCTGGGTAGGACCAAATGTAGCCCTTGATGGTCAAGAGAGGTCTAGGGCGAAGGGTATCCTTGGATGTGTAAGCATTCACAAGGTGAAGTGAGTCATCCTGTGGTGGGATTCCAAGACGAGAATAAGAGACCGGTTGAGTAAGACCGGGTCGAAGATTCAGAGGAGTTTCACCAGGCATAGATACACAACAATGGTGACAAGGGAGACCGGATGCAGGGGCTCAATAGCTCACCTGACCGGGTCAAGGGTTCTGAGGGACCGGAAGGATATCCAGGTCAAGGGTACAAGACAGAGGGACGAGAGAAGCGAGAAGCAAGTGGATTGTCTCAGCTGTGTACAAGGTACAAGGTAGACAAGGGAGGTCTAAGCTGAGGATCGACTATAGTGGGAGTTGCGTATTTATATGTAAGGGTCTGGAGCACAGACCATGTGAAAAAGATACCAAATGTGTGAATGGAAAGGTGATGATGTGTCATACGATAAGTAGGAGCCAATGAGAAGGTGACATGTCATTAGTATTACAAAGAAAGAAGATGGCATCATCAAGACATGATGACTGCAGAGTCACGTGGAGAAATGGCTATAGCTGGATGGAAGAAGTCACGTGATCAAGGAAAGAGAAAACATATGAGGTGGGAGTCAAACGAGCGACTTTGTATGAATACAGCACAAGACTAAGTGTGAGAAAAAGAAAAGAGTACTAGATGAATCATAACACCCTCAAATTGTTTGCATTCTTTCTTTTGCGTCTCCTCATCTCATGGAATATGTTTTAGCAAGAAAGTTGGGAATGGTGTACAATGTAGAATGAGAATGATACATTTTTGAAACCACACCCTGCCGGAACCCGAGTTCAAGGTTCATATGTTCAGGGGCATCTGCATCAAGGATCAGTAAAACCATGACCTTCTTTGCTCCCCGGACCGGATACATAGTGGATGTGCACCACAGAATACGACCGATCAAGTATCGAGCTGTGCACTTGATTTGATGGTGCAGTCCCGTAGAGCAAGTGATCTGACCAAATGCCTTCACGAAGCACCATCTGGTCTCCAAGCAACATGGTATGGAACTATCCACCTTTAAGTGCTGAGGCTGAAGCCGAAAAGTTGCACTTGGAGGCTCGGATAGCGCTGAAGTATGACTGCATATAGGGCTGCAGGTGCGGTTTCACAGTACCTCTTCAGCACAACTAATTTTCATCGCCTCCATAAAATATGGGCGCGTCGGCTAGCGGGGTAGTAGACTCTAGCAAAGCGACTCTCCTGTGTGCCCGCGAGGAGACACTCGGACGGCCTCGTGTGGAGTCGGAGCTACCCGGAGCGAGCTGTGCGAGACAGTCATGTGCAAACCCCATGAATGAAAGAACTTGAAAAGGTCTGCTTTGACAAGCAAAGGCTTGAGACTGGGCCTAAGTGACAAAGCCGGCGTGATAGAAGCCCATTGAGGGGGGATCTGAAGTCATAACGATCACGGCACATGTGCACAAGAGCCGGAGCTCGCGGAGGATTCATCATAAGTACCAGAAAAGTCAGCCGAAGAAGCGCATACCAAGTCGGCCGATCATCGAATCTTATCTGTGGCGAAGCCGCCAGCATTCTCCGATTTACACCGCACAGCATGTAAATTTCTCCGATTAAAGCCGCTTATCTCAGATACTTATCTTAGCTGTGCGACGACACCAATTGCTCAACTACAAGCGACGCAGGGATTCTCCTCAGAGCCTTGACTGATCTACCAGTGTTTGCATTCAACAATTTCGTGCAAGAGTACCTGCCGCATTCAAAGATCGCCATGAGGGATGGCGTGGAGGTGTGATATTGATGTCGTCATGGGAAATGGGACTGGAAAACCACTCCTGAACAAACCTGGCGCGCAGGATGAAGTCAAAGGTGAATGAAATCTTCTATTCCTCGGATTCAAAGCCTGCGGAAAGTCATCCAGTATGAAAGTTCAAGTTGATGCGTGCCCATTAACCAGGTGAGGCACAACAACTGACCCACGGTGCCATCTCAATGACTGTCAGTGTCAAATGACTATGAGGGGATGAAAGTTAACGCGCGCCTATTTCACCAAGGTCACGCTGCCGTCGTGTCAAATGACTATCAAAATGGAAGGAGGGATCCCAACTCACATGCACGCGGTGGTACTCTCGCAGCGACTGCAAGCCCCGTGCAGCACTTAAGTAAATTCTCGGCTCGCCAGGCCCGAGGACAAAGACTTTTCGTGAGTGGCCCTCTTAGTTGGTACGATGAAATTTCCCTCCGAGGTTCCTGGCCTCGAGCGCAATTTCCGGGACTCAGTGCCATACAATAACGAGCACTTGATACTGAAAACGTATAATAGATTATACCTCACTTTATTTCCCCCTCGATGAAACCTTCTGACTTTCCGGAGTTGTCAGGTGATCAAACCATTCACACAGATTTACCGTCGAGGGACACCAGCTGGGTTTGACCAAAATTTCCCTCCGGGGTTCCTGGCCTCGGGGGCAGTTTCCGGGACTCAGTCTGCCATACAATACTGTGGAGGCCCAACTGGCACCGACACCACGGCAACGCAGCAGGATGGATGATGACGACAATGTCGTGATTTTTAGTCTTACAACAGTGTAGACACAATACCACCAAGCTGTATGAGCCCACCCCTCGGAGATAAATATTCCCTTCTCCCGAGGGGGAAGAGATTCCTTCTCTGAAAGGGATCAATAAGCTCACAGACCTCGTGGAATTTGTTGCTTCTTTGGAATGGAAGACAGTGCAGGGTGACCGCCAACAGCACTTGTGTGATACGGGGGAGAAGCTTGTGGGTAATGAATTAATGATGTGTAACAGGTATCTACATCAAAGGTGGACACCACTCAACAAGCTCGGGAGCAGGAGAGGTG
>JBBPQU010000296.1:0-25899 GCA_038092655.1 Boletus sensibilis | reverse complement strand
TAACTGAGATGATGCTCATTGTGAATCAAGAGTGATATTCAAACTCAGAGAGCTGAGTTCTACTATGTAGTGTCTAGTGACGTGTGAACTATCTACTAGTTATGGTATACTACTGTACCGTTCAACAGCGCATTCGGTGGGGGAGATTGAGAGACGATCCACATCCATAGCATTGGGATCGTGGCTAGAATGACCTTTTCCATAGGCCATGTGTGGCCCTTCCCTAAGTCCTCTAATTTTGTTGAACTCTCCTGCAATTTCAGCAGCCTTGTTGTAGATTTTTTGCATGTTGTCGGTGGTGTTAAGGACGCCAGATTGGATGAGTTGGGTAGCAATCTCTTTGGAGAGTCCCCAGAGAAACCACTTGGTAAGAGCTCCCAACTCTTTGATTCCGGATTGAGTTGCGAGGATGATGAAACGGGAGAGATAGTTGTCAAACCCCTCTCTTCCGCTTCCTTGGTGGAGATTGGCCAGATCCATTCTCGTGTTAGTGGTGGCGTCGTAGGCCAAGAAGGTGGTGGTGAAGGCGTCCCAAATGCATTGGTAGTTTTTCTTATTGGAAGGGACTTCGTTGTTGACAAGTTTGATAAGCCATGCTTCAGCAAAGGCTTTTCCGCGTCCTTTGGACATCCTGTTGAGTAAGACAAGGCACTTTGCCTTGTCTGAGTACTTCTCTTCATGAAGAGAGAAGTATCCTTCCATAGCCAACAGCCATCTGTTGGCGTCGCTCCCGAGGCCAGAGAATTCCTCGGGGAGGGCTGCTTTGATTTCTCCCATGTCGTCGTCATCTTCGTCCGGATCTACTTCTCCGATAGGGTAATCCGGGTTTGGGTCAGGTTCTGGATCTCGTTTAGGTGGGGTAGGATCCTGGTAGTGGTAGTCTGTGGGTTCTTCAGCTGGGAGGGTGATCTCCTCAGGTATGTCTGGAGAGGCAGAACGAGTGATGGAGGGGTTCTGCGAGATTACCGGTGCAGGGGATTGTTGAGGTGGTGGAATAGATGGGGTATGAGATGGTGCTGATATCCTACGCTCTGGTATGGCAGAGAAGGATGGGGTGAAGATCCTACTTTCTTCGTCGTCAGAAGGTGATCCTACTTGGTAGGATGATAGGTTGATTCTCCGCATGATGACGATGGGTTGCTACCTCCTGGTAGCCAGTGAGGTGGTTGGGCGTGGTAGCTCCAACAATCTATAACTTAGACCTTTTGTTACAACCGGGTAACAATGGAACACCAAGGTGTATTCCAAGTCTGTATCTTCTCTAGTCTAAAAGACTAAAGGTCCTAGGACTTATGACTGGCCTAGGTCTTAGCCTTGACGAAGGACTAAGAGACAAAAGATCCCTAGGATGAAGCCTAGTATCGAGCTTAGAATGAGAGACGAGGCGAGTGAAGAAAGACTTTACACTGTAGATTGTGTAGGTCTAAGTTAGAGATACAAGTATAGAGTGGTGAGGTTTATATAGGGTAGAAATAGAGTTCAAGCAGAGCTTGATTGTAAGCAAGGGCAGGCAAGACGCAAGTTGTGTGACGAGTCGCATCGCATATGTGACTAGGTAAGGGAATACGATGCGTATGAGAGAACGTGTTAGGAGGCAGTGTCTGCGGGATAAATAGGAACAATACAGAACAAATAGGAAGGAAAGGAAAGAACCAGGTCATGGAGAATAGGATCAGAGAGGCTGTTCGAGGCTGTACTCAAAGCAGTCCTTGTAGGCTGTGTCCTGCACAGCATAGTCCGCGAGAGAAGCAACAATGTCATTCCAAAGGGAAGATCCTGGAACGAGAGAGTCGAGGATGGGTGAAGGAATAGAAGGGAAAACGGTGGGGGGTTCCCCAATTGTAACACTCAGCAGAGGTGAGGACAATGAGACCAGCGTCACTGAAAACTTACTGCGGTGAACATGTTTTAGTTTATTTGGTTGGGTGTTGACTTGTAGTAGAGATACATCTGGGGTCCTGGACACGTGACAGCTAAACTGTTCGGAAGATTTTGCAGTTTTCCACAGACTTTTGAAAACCGCTGTAATAGTGTGTAACCATCCATGCTATTCTTGCCAGATGGAGTGTTCCGCTATATGAATTCCCCAAGTGCAGTTCCTCATGAATCTCCATGCTTCGTCACCGATTTCTTTCAACCTCTCGAGTTCAGGGCGGTCCTCTTCTCGCCATGGCTTCCTTGTCACTTAGCCCATGTCAGCGGCATGCATCTACGTCCGATGATGAGGACGAGTCTACGCCACTGAAGAGTGTAGACCACAGCAAACGTTCCCTCCTCACAAGGTAACGCAACGGCCACTGATCATCCTATGTTACATCCTACACTCCCTCCTGGTTATCCTACATTTTGGTCTGTTCATCATATCCGTAAACCATGCCGAACATGGCGTAGTCATACCCATTGGCTCCACCGCCAACCTCTTGACCACACTATTGAGTATTGGACTCCATGCATTCTACCTTGTGCGTTCGATCTCTGGCTTGTCGTGGCAGTTTTTCTTGATACTTTCATATATCAAGATATACACCGCCATCCTTCTCACTCTTACGCAACGACTCGCGCTCACGCGTGATTTGTCCCATCGGCAGTTGCTCACCACAATCCACGACACCTCGGGTGCTTGGAAGGGGATTGGAACTGCCATCCTCCCTCTCTGGAGGCAGACCAAGGTTCGCGCGTCAGCGCTCAGAGTGTTCGGCGTGGTGTCGTACCTCTTGAACCTCATGTCACTTTACGTTAACACGTCGTCTCTGATTCAATTACAGACGTTCGAGAGCACGATGGTCAGGCCGATTCCCTTGGCGCTGACTTGGCCCGACTCGTCACAGGAGAACTTGACGACGTTCGACTGGGAAGCCATATCGAATCTCACGCCTTACGTGACGCAGTTGAATGGCATGTCCCGAGTCAACCCCGGACTGGAGAACGACACGCTGTACGAAATACTTTCCCCGAACCTGGGTATTGGAAACGCGACCGTTCGTGCAGAGACGTTTCAAGTCGAATGTGGACTGGTACCGAATTCTGCGCTGTTCAGCATCTGAGTGATAGATAACAGGACGACACTGTTCAATGACAATACGGGCCGAGGGGGTACTACATCAATCTCTATGTTGTCGGGTACGTTCATCTTTGTTTGCATGATTAGACATTGGTCACCTTTTACATCATCGTAAGCCCATTCGAGATTTTTCGTTACCAGAAATCAGTATTGCAACGAATGACATGGTGAGAGGAAAACATTTTGTTATCGACGAAACTAACTTGATCTATCAGAGAACGATGTACTTCTTACAGACGCCCCTCTTGACATGGGCGAGAACCTGCTTCCCCAAGTCAACGCGACTGTTGATCGATATGCCAAGTAAGCTATGATGTGGAACGATTTCATACATATTCGGCTAGATTTAAATTCGACGATGCAAACCTATCTGTTCGCTTGCGCAACACGTCTTGTTGCGAGGAAATGCCACCGTAAACGCAACATCTGGTCGACTGTTGGAGCTGACACCCCCACTGCAACAGGGTACCAATACGTCGACTTGGGAGATCCTCGACTGGTCTATGAAGATAGCACCTATTTCAACGAGGTAAGCTCAACGAGCTCTATATGAACCACATATCGGACATGATAATCCGTCCAGAGTGTCTATCCTTTCATCATGAGTCCTTTAACAAGCGATTACGGCTGTGGTTGGGCAGAATATAACCCTGGATTGTATGATATGTAGGTCTCTCTGCGATGGGTTCACCACGTTTCTCTGACTTGCCGTGTGGACTGACAGCACGTTGATGACAACTCGAGATGTGTTGGTCCCAACTCCTTTGTGCTCGATGTTGTCAATATGCAGGACACTGTTGCGCGTCTGCTCGCCACGTCGTACTTTACTGGTACGTTCGGCCGGTTGATGCTCGGTGCTCGGTGAACGGTGAACGTGAAGACCGACGGACAGCTTGTTCCGAAAGCCACTCTCTTGGGTTCCAGCGGCGGCTTTCAATAACCGCGCAGCGACGTCGATGCCATGATACCGATCGTCCAAATTCAGCTCAACGTATGCACAACTCCGTATTTCCTCTACATACTACCCTGACTTCTGACACGGTCTCCAGATCAGTATCCTACCTGTAAGAAACATCCTTACCCCTCTCCTATTCAGACGCTTGAATCTCGTCCTCACTCTCGCGCTACGTCCCAGCTCTGCCTCGTCACCTTTTCGTCCATCACCCTCAGCTTCCTATGTATCCAACCCACCTACACCTCGCGCATCCCACGCTCGGGCGGGCCCATCGTGCACAACATCGGGGTGCTCGACGTACTCTGGCTCTCGAGTCGCTTTCCGGCGCTGCGTGAGCGCGTGGCGGGGGTGGACAGACCGGACGTGGAGAGTTTGCGTGCGGCGGGCAAGTTTGGTGTGTCTTGCGGTGGGTGCGATGCACGACGAGGGTAAAGGCGAGGACGTTGTCGAGGGCGAGGACGTGGACGTGAACGCTTCCGATGGGGGGGACGTCCGATAGGTGTTCGTGAAATGGACGATGACGTCGGCTGCAATAACGTCTTAATTGAAGCGTCTGGCGTCCGTCCTATTGCCTATATGACAGGGAGCTCGGTAGCGGAAGTGAAACGTTTACTTCTCCGAGCGTCCGAGTGGACGCGGGAACTGATCGTCCTCTTCAACTATTGCCCCTCCACGTACACTGTCAGTTTTTTTTCCTCCGGGATGCGTTGGGACCTCGCGGTTTCTTTCCACCCATATGGCGTGAAGGCGATCTGCTTCAGATCAACGTGATTGTCGGTGACTCGGAGATCGCAGGAATGATGACAGTTTCACAGACGTGACAATGTCTGAGATGGATGCGCAAACTCGGCTATGCCATAGTAAGCCAAACTAAAAAAAAGTCTATTAAACTATTAACAGCTCGTTATAGGAACCAAGGTCCAAAACCGGCGCCGAAACGATGACAAGATAAAACCATGTGTAGATCCAAGTAGATAAGATAAATTGTACTCGTTGGTATCGTTGGGAGGTATGATATCACATCTCCAAAGAAGAAAGAATCGTCATGGTGTCGGTGTACGTGTGTTGCTCGGATAGACAAACACAAACCCCTCCGCCCCTTCTCATTTACTCGCTCCTCTCAGGTCAGCCGAAGCACGTCTTTCTGACTCGACCTTTTAGTTTCGGCGGAATTTAGCGAAAAAGCCGGTCTTGGGGCTGGGCGTGGCAGATGTGGCGCTGGACATGCGGCCACGTCTCCGACCACAGCACACTGTGAAACCGGCCAAGATGAGGAGGATCATGGAAGCAAATGTGACCCAGAAACCTTGACGAAACACGTCAGCGGATTGTCAGACCGTGAACGGGACGAACATACCTGGTCCGGTGATGGTGTTGCCGCCGAACCCGAGGTTGCCCATTTGGTTCTTGAAGTAGGCATAGAGGGCAATGTCGATGGCGAACGCGATGAGGGTCAGGATGGCAGCGAGGAAGGAGACCAGAGAGGCGAGGAGCGTGACAGTGATGTGTTGCGAGAAGGAGAGGAGCAACGCGATAAAGGAAACACCACATGCTATATCGAGGAACGCCGCCCCAAGAAAAAGAAAAAGGCAACGTGGTCAAAACTGACGGAAGACGGGTTAGAGCTGAAAATCAACATACCAACGGGATGAACGGCGAGACCGAGGGTCCATGAGGACGCGATGTAGACCGTGTTGTTTGCGCTGTTTTGGATGGACAGTGAATAACCGTGGCCTGTGTGTTGGACATGAGCGACAAGTCGGCGAGGCGCTGGTAAAGGAGAGCGGACCAGCATCATTGCAGACCACGTTTCCGTTGAGGGCGGTGTAGCAGTAACTCCTGTGTACGGATAAGGGCAGAACCCTAGGTGAATTAGGGAGACGACATACCAGATACCCAACTAGGGCAGCACATGGCCGAACCGCGTTAATGGCTGAGCCAACGGAGGACTAATGGGGTTAACTCACTCTCAGTTGTGACAATGGTTGATCTCCAGTGACCTCGACGGTGCCGTTCGTGTGCACGCGAGTGATGTCCATCGCGGTCAGGTAGGGTAGCGAGATGGAAACGATGAAGAGGAGGACAAAGGCAGAGAATATGAAGAAGATGGCGGGTACACAGAAAGCGCGCGACATGATGATTGTCGTCGTGTTCGAGAGCGACGTTGAGGAAGGGGAAGGAGGCAAAACGCGAGGCGAACCAAGAACATGCTGAAGTGCTTTTTATTATGCTCACGATCCGAGCGCAGACTAGCTCCAATTACCCAAACCCGGAAATGTCCAAGCCGCACACAGCCCACATGTTCGTGAACTTCGTCACCCTTTGAGGCTTGGGGTATCCCTTTTCTCTTTTTCGGGGAAAGCCTCACCAGCCGATGTCTGGAAAAATGTTCTTTGTTCAGGCGCCTTCAAGTACACTCCAAGTCCATCTCGCTGACAGTCGAGAAGAGGGACATCCTCTATTCAGACGCAGGAAGTTAGTGCGGCCTAAGCTTGTTACTTTGGCCAGGGTCGTCCATGATTCGATCCGAGATTGGAACTTCGATCGAGCCGACGACTGGCGCGCAACGTCATTGGCAACATTGTGAATGGACCAAAACAAGACACCAGAAACCTCGGTGTACCCTGGGTAACTCGTCCATACGTCAATGAACACTCCATGACAGGGGACCATGCGCTCGAAGGACCCCCGTACGATGTGAGGAATATAAGACTCGGAGGTAGAAGAGGAAGAGTCCCCGCCGGACCTTACAGACCTGGCCATCAATTGCAGAGTACTACTTCGGACCGTTGTCGTCGCCGATCACTGCGATTGCAGCACAGTGGTTGGCCTACATTAAGCACCGGAGTCGGAGCGCTAACGCTATATTTAAAAAGGATGCTCCACCAGCAATGTCACGATGGTACGCTCCAAAAATGCAGTTCAATCATGCGGCGAGATGTCGAGTCAGACGACGATGAGGTTAGTGAGGCGGGTCCTGTAGTACCTTGACTAACTCATGGACGCCATCTTCTCAGCCTCGCAACGCATATATTCTTGTTCGGGTCTACTCTCCTGCTGCGCCAAAGTAAATCGATGTGCATATCAAGTGCTTATTGTCATTCTCTGATGTACGAGACCGAGTGGTATTACTCGCTCGGATACAAAATATACGATCACATTTCCGGTTTCCCAACCACATATCGTGGCCCGGTCCCCCGTCCAACTAGCACGCTCGAGGAGGCTGGCAATCGAAATTTGGGGGGCTCTGATGACCCGACGGAAATTATGATCGTCGGCGTAGTCGAGTCGAAGTGGAACTCTACCAAGTGGCCATCTGGCTATTTACGCGTCGCTCTTTGGGCCAATTGAACGACCTGCTGGCGACGACACCTATGCACTCCTCGAGTACAGGAGAAAGCTTGTGGCTATCGTGCGTCTTCTGTTCGCTGTGGTTGAGATGATGAGCCTAGTTCTTCAGACGAATGTGAATTTGATGATGGTTATCCTTTAATCATTGTTCCCCGATATCGTCATTATGCAAATCGATTCGAAATCAGGTTGAAGTAGTAAAAGTCGCTCCTTGTCACGATTCGGAGGTGTACGCTTGCCGCAACCTGAGGTCGCGCTAGTACTAGTTGGTTCACATATTCAAGTCGCCGACTTGACGTCCCAACCTGCCTCCGACCAAGTTGGCATCGGTTCAACTTCAAGTATTCTCTCATCTCTAGTTATGCCCCTCACTGCCCTCAGTGGATTCCTTGAAGTCTCTGCTGACGATGGGTTTGTCAAACAAAAGTCATAAACTTCAAGTTGCGTTCACGACTCACAGCCCGGACGACTCATCCGCGACCCAGTGTGCTGCCTTGGTCCTCCTTGCCCCTCATATGTAATGAAAGTATCCTTGCATTTTCCCTGAATGCCAGTGGCAAACCTGGATCGAGCCAACGGCCCATGTATCTAAGATGGCGGTGTCATCAATCACGTCAAGAAACCCCACTCGGGGTCCACGGCGCAAAATTCAGTCACGGTCACCACTGGCAGGCGACCCCAAGGCTTGCAACTTGGGGTCATGCCGGCAGCTTGTTCCTCCGCCACCACCACCGCAGATTTTGCGCCGCCCTGAACATACTCGGACGAGTATCATGAATCAGATAAGGACATGGGGGTACAAGAAGAGGAACCACCGTCCGGCGTAACAGGGCTCGCCCTTGCAGAACATTACTTTGGGCCTTTGTTGTCGCCTGTCGCTGCGACCCCTACGCAGTGGACAGCGTACACCAAGCACCGTCGGGGTGCCAATGCCGAGTACAGAAACGTCTTCGATCGTCGAAAACGGTCGATTAGCGATGCTATCGCCGCGATCGAAGGCGAGTTAGGTCTAGGCGACGATACACTCCAAAAGTGCGTTTCAATCCTGAGGCGAGAGGTCGAGTGGGTCGACGTCGACGTGAGTGGGGTCTGTCCTCTAACTCGGCGACAGCCAGCGGCTCAAGTACCATTGTCGTTCTCGTATATACTCGATCGAGTGGTTTTACTCGCTCGGATTCAGGATCTACAATCGCATCTCCGGTTCACCCACCGACTACCATGATCCTTCTACAAAAGGCCGGCCATCTATGTGGCACTCTCGGGGTGGCTGGCAGTCGATATGTTGGGGATACTATGACGACGACGGCAACTACGGTCGCAGGTGGCGTCCAATTAAAGTTGCTGAGATAGGGCTCCACGAAGATGGCGTCCTTGATGTTCACGAAGTGCTTTTTGGACCGATCGACACGCCTCCGAGCGACAACGCCGATGCGGTTCTCGAATACAGGAGGAAACTCGTTGCGACTGTGCGTCTCTTGTTTGCGGCGGTCGGGATAAACTACGAGGTGGCGTGTACCGATGAGGAAAGCGATGAAAAACCCCGCGATTACATGCTGGAAGGCTTGTGGGACAAGTGGGTCGCTCGCGGAATACGGACAGCCTGCGGGTTTCAGTTGAGTGGTGATGCAGAAGCGGCGAGGAATGGGCAAGAGGAACGTAAACAACAGGCGGAGGGTGAGGACGACGAGGATGGTCTCTCTGATGATTATGGCTGGTAGTGATGGCGATCATAAAGACCAAGAAAGAATCTTGACATATCCACATTAATTTCCATGGGGTGTGGTCCGACTTGGAAGCGGGTACAAGTGTTGAGGAATCCCAATTCTAGTAATGAACTGTTGTCGTTTCATAGTTCACAGATATAGCGCGGATCCGCGCTATTTATGAAACGCGCTCATTCGCCCAAAGCGAGTGCTAATGATTACCAACGCCATCTCCAGAGTCGAAACAGGGCAAGTTCGGAGAGGATACGATCCAAAAGTGCGTGTCAGTCATGAGCTATGACACCGGATTCTCGCTCGGCACCAGTGTATCGAAGCGGATAACAGCTGCTGGTCTTCGAGTTGTATCCAACGGTATAGAATTGGGTGGTCTTGCTCCGTTGGATACAAGATCTACCACCACATTCCCACCACCTCGTCTGCGTCTTGGCGGGGTCCTATCAAGGATGAACCACCCTCTGAATGGCAAACTCGGAACGGATGGAATCCGATATGCTGGGGTTATTTTGACAACTTAAAGGGAAACTGCGGTCGGAAATGGCGTAAACTCGAAGAAGGTTTGGTGGGGCTTTACGATGAGGGCGTCCTTGGCATTCGAGGAGTGCTCTTTGATCCAACTGAGGATCCTGATGGCAACAGCGCTGCTGGGAAGCTGGGATATAGAAGGAAGCTCGTCTTGACCGTGTGTCTCTTGCTTGTTGCGGTGGGGATAGACTATCGGGTGCTAGTACAGACCACGTTATTACGCTAGAAGGCTTGTCGGATAGATGGGTCGCGCGCGGGATACGCATTTGTATTCTGATTGAATAGGGATACGGAGGAGATAAAGGTGCGAAAGGAATGTGGAGAAGAGGCGCAGGAAAGAAGGACCGTGGCGATGGCGAGTTGGGCGGTTATGATGATTGGTGGTCTGAAATTCTAGACTACCAACTCCTGATGCAATTGCAATTACTGATGCAATATATCATGATAGCTAGATGATGAATGTTCGCCTAGGTAAGGATCTTGTTTCAACTTTCGACTTGCGAAAGTAAGTCGATAACTTTGCCCTTCAGATGAGTCAAATGTGCGACGTTGCAGAGCTCGGCGACACTCCGATCGTGATCGAGGCTAGACTTGTATTGACCGGCGTGGGCCGTCGTGTTTGCAATACGACCGGTCCAAGGTATAATTCTGACGGTATAAGAAGAGGGTGGCTGACCTGCCTTGACCATCATCTTATCGCAAGTTTACCTCGTCCCCCAGACCGGTGTCTTCAGCCCACCATGCCTACCGAACTTCGCTGCGGGGTTAATCCATTCGAGTCGCCCATCAAGGCCATAGCATCTTCTGCACCAAAGGCGAAATCGGATACCACAACTCAACAACCCGACGTTCTCGCCACCGCCGACCTTTTGCTCGAACAACTGAAGGAACTCGAGAACCTCTGTTCTACCGTCGAGGAACGTGTCCAGCGCAAGCGTCAAGCTCTGAAGGAACTCGAGTACCTTATCTCCGGGTCGAATACCGCCGACGGGTCGCCACGTAGCCCTGTTTGCCCCGCCAATACACCGATTAGCTCACGCTTGCGCCTCGTGTCCCCACGTCTTCGAGGACTCTTTGACCTGCGTGGACCGGGGCAGGCAAATCTCGACGCGATCCAAAGCTGCCTGGACTATTCCCCGGAAACCCAAATAGAAGATAACCTCTCCACGCGCGAGGATCCTGGACATTCAGAGGAGTGGGTTGACGATGACGAGGAGGTCCTGCTCTCCCCATTCGACGACAAGTACGCGCTTCGGCAGAGCCCGCGAAAGGTGGAGAAAGACCTGCCTGCGATACCACGCGAGGGGGCCGGCCAGGTCTTGGAGTCGAAGATCCCACGAAAGGTTTATGTTCGGAGACAGGTTTCGACGTCGAGGAGGATTACAGCTCGATCACTAGGCACTGTGACGCGAAGTACCTCGCACCGGCGTCGCTCCAGTGTACGCGGCGCCAAAGCCACGAACGCTGCCTCGGATCTCACATCCAAAGGGACGATGCGTCGAGGCTCGTGGAAACGGAGCATATTGGAGAACGTAAAGACGAAAGGTGGCACAAAGGCATCGTCTGCCGTCGAGAACGAGAGTGCGAAAGACAGCTCTCGTAGGAAGGAAAAGAGGAAGGGGCTGTGGTCAATCTATTCGGTATGCTCAGAACTTGGTCTGGGTGTGACCCATCATGCCGCGTGAGCGACTTGGAGAGCACTGAGTGGGATTGCACTGTCGGCGTGGGTACTGTACTATTCCGTTACCACTTTCTTCCGTCTTCTCCCACGATTTTGTGGTCCTTGCCCATTCTTCTATCCAATTGTTGTGAGATCGTCTACAGTACAAGTTTCGAGCTTCCGAGTCCTTCCATGAGGTGGGTTGTGAAGTACACCAGCCTCAGGTATGAGCATACTAGTCAAGACCGACTCGGATATCACCTGTTGGACCATCATGAGGCCAGCCGCCGCTGTGCCACTGGCAGTGGTCCTATTATTACTCTACTTCCCTCCAACCATGACAGAGCGTGTCTTCATCAGATGCGGCGCCGATTTCAACCTCAACCTCAGAACTGATTGTCTTGACCCTTGAAACTGCACATAGTAGTGTGAGTGACCGTGGCCGAGTACAAGGTGATATCCTTCAAGGAACCAAAAATCGGTGGATGCTAGAACCCACATGTGTTGGATTCCTTTAGTCAAACCAATTCTTTGGACCTCGGCACACCATCCACCGAGCCTTTCCAGCTAGTACCCCGGGTTTAGACGGAAGAGGAATGCACCTTCCCAGCTTGCTGGTGAAGGATCCCGTGGAGCACGCCTGATGCAACTACCTTGGTGACCAATTTTTAGATCGGCACCCGCCAATGACCAGCCCAAGGATCAATAACATAGCCCCCCACCAACTTACAATAAATTGCCCTGTGTACATAAAAAGGCCCAACCCAACTTCAAGTTCCTGCATTCAAGAGGTTTGATACTGATAATGAGGTATGTAATTTCTGCATTCTAGCACAACTTTCTGCTTAACCCACGACATTCAGTACTCTTACTATCTCGCCCAGTGACATGTGAGTCAGCTAACAGTGAATTTCCTCACATCATTTAAATTCTCATTTTTCCGGCTTCATCAGGAACGGACCCTTTGTATGTGCCTACTACTTGTCTTATTGTTTGTATTAGTTTCACACTCCATGATCTATAGATCATTGGATACACTCTCTGCTTCGGCCTTATGGGAGCCCTTTCGGTTCAGGCTTGTGTGTATCCTACCCTGTTTTCGCATGCATTACTATCAACTCACTACTTTCAGATATCTATTTTACTAGATTCACGGATGACCTGAGAGCCATCAAGACACTGGGTGATTCCTGTAGTTGTTCATCATGGTGTTGCAACTGATTACCCCCCAGTCATAGTTATTTGTCTACTGGAAACATTGATGACTGCATTCATATTTTCTGGGTTCTGGCAATCGGCATCCCTCCTGGGTTATGGTGGTTATATTGGGCCATCCATGATGGTTTCCGCATTCATAATTTTAGCACCCATTGCTGGACTTGGTGAGTAACAGACAGCTCAAATGGTTCAGTGACTGATTGACTCGGAGAGAAGTGACTACATTGACTCATGGCTTTTATTGTTGGAGAATAGCATCTCTCCGGAATTCCCGCCTGTTCCCAATTCCTATTATGATGGTAATGTATAGGATCTGGTGAATTGGAAACATTTTTAGGGTATTAAGCATGTATTTGTCTAGGTCTCCCTGCTTCAACTCGCCAGCATTGTATATCTTGCTCTTGTTGTAAGTCAAGCTTGATCTGTAATTACCACAATCTAGATAGACTCTTTCATAGGATGACCTTTTCCCTTCAAATGAAAGCATAACCACTAATTCATCCTCCCAAACCCCCCAATTCTCACTCAAGCTCTCCCCATGGCTGGTGGTGAGCACACACAGCTTGTTATTTCAATTCATCTAGAACCCAGACATCTGGCAGACCTGGCTCGGAAGTAGTGTTGTGTGTGATTTGGCAATTACAATCTGCATGATACTAAGTGTGCGTCTACTCGTGCTCTTTTTTCTGGACTCATCGCTCATGTCATACAGCTCCGTCCTTCCAAATCTCACTTCAGAAGTAACAAATCCACCCTGGTCAAGTTAACGAGGTTGACCATAGAAACTGGTCTCGTGACGACTGTAGCTGCGCTGCTGGAGCTCATTCTTGGAATCGTTTATAAACAATACATGTATCACGTTGCAGTGTAAGTCTTCCCCGAAGTGATCACAGCGTCATCACTGATATCTGGCCAGGTTTTATGCCATATCCAAACTGTGGGTTATCAATGTTTTCGACCATTTTCATCAGTGCTGAGAGACTCCAGCTATGCAAACTGCCTGCTGGCGTCCCTAAACTTTCGGCTTGTTCTCAGAAGCCAGTCCGATCCAAACCTGACTGCCATCGTCTGGGACGACATGGCATCGAATGCACAATCAACACGACTAGGTTACCAACCATCACGTGTCGCACAAATCCTGGCCCAGGTAGAATCAGACATGGACGTGGCTGTTGATCCAAATGAGGTGCGTCCCTATATCAAGATCCGGTCGTTCTTTGATTCATGTGGGTTCGTGTAGGCCGGTCCGAGAAAGAATAGTTCCATCGAGGATCAGACATGTAAGGTTCGTCGATTCATTCTCGTGGACATGCTGACATTTATTTTACGAAGACGTATGAACTTCTTGACAGATAATCACGGGTGTAAACTAGGTTGATACCAATGTAATTAGATATCTGTGTCAGGGTGCATTCGCCCGCTCCTCGAAAACCGCGGGATGGCAGATTTAAGAAACCACTGAGATGGTATAAGACAGCTGATTTTGGCAGTTGTGGGTGTCATTCAGTCTTACGTTGCAAAATGGGTTGCCAGGAGGGTGAGAATTGCACTGTGATCTGCGGCGGCCACTTTCGTAGGTCTATGCTCCCGCTTTGTGTTGTGTCCCCTTTTTATCATCGTCATAGTCGTAAAGGGCAGATGATCGTGCAAACCGAACGGGTAAGTCAACAACATTGCCTTCAGAATTTGCGAAGTTGCGGAACGCTCAGTGATACCCTGATCGTGATTAAGGATCCTCTTTATATGCTGCAATCAGACCCACATTTTGGGTTGGTCGTATTGCACGCACGACTCGGGGGAAGCTAGACATGCAGAAGGGTGCGTGAACGACAACTAAGCCCAGCCCTTCTATTCCAAGTCAACGACACGAATGTACTTCGAGAGAGCTAACTAGAAGACTTGCCTGCGTCGAACTTTCAGAGTCGAAGGTCCGAGGGTGTTCACCTGGGGAGGCGAGACAAGTTTCGGTGTCGAAAGAACTTGTCCATCGATCTACACCTTGGGTCGTGACGCGAAATGCATAACTCAGAGGCGTTGTCCCAGCGTTGAGGTTGGAGCGTCGAGCGCCACAACCAAAGAGGACATCTAGGCTCGTGGAATTGGACGGTCATAACGTACGTGAACGAGTGTAAAAGGTAGTGGTCGTAGGAAGTAAAAGGGTCGAATACCGCCGACGGGTCGCCACGTAGCCTCGCTTGCCCTGCCAACACACCGATCAGCTCTCGCTTGCGCCTCGTGCCCCCACGTCTTCGAGGACTCTTCGACCTGCGTGGGCCGGTGCAGGTGAACCTTGACGGGATCCAGAGCTGCCTGGACTATTCTCCGGAAACCGAAACAGAGGATAACTTCTCTACGCGCGAGGATCCTGCGCATTCAGAGGAGAAGACGGACGATGACGAAGAAGCACTGCTCTCCCCATTTGACGACAAGTACGCGTTTCGGCAGAGTCCACGAAAGGTGGAGAAAGATTTGCCTGCGATACCACGTGAGGGGGCCGGCCAGGTCTTGGAATCGAGGATCCCGCGCAAGGTTTATGTTTGGAGACAGGTTTCAGCGTCGAGGAGGCTCACAGATCGATCACCAGGCTCTGTGACGCGAAGTACCTCGCACCAGCGTTGCTCCAGCCTTTACGCAGCGTCAAAGCCACACAAAGCCATAAATACTTCCTCAGATCTCACAAGCAAAGGGACGATGCATCGAGGTTCGTGGAAGTGAAGCATCTTGGAGAACGTCAAGACGAAAGGTGGTGCAAAGGTTTCGTCTGCCATCAAGAACGAGAGTGCGAAAGACAGCGCTCGTAGGAAGGAAAAGAGGAAGGGGCTGTGGTCAATCCATTCGGTATGCTCGAAACTTGGTCTGAGTGGGATTGCACTGTCTCGTCCATGCGGGTGTAAATTACGGTCGTACTAGTGAAATCAAAAACGGCCATTTGTCTCAAATGGTATGGAGTACCTCTCCTGGCAGTACCATTCCGTCTGGTAACTCGAATCCTAGCGTGTCACGGCCGGAGGTGACCGGTGACCAGTGAAATACCTGGAGTCATCCATAAGACAGTCAGGATCCGGTCTTCGAAGACGTTTTCCAGCGGATATCATTGTATCGTATGGGGATAGGGCAACCCGAGAACGAGAGATGTGGGCCATGCAGATCGTAGTCACACTTGAGACTCCAACAATAACCAAAACCTTGATCTCGACGCCACAATGGGATTCACCAGTGATGAAGCAATCTCCGGGACACCTGTAGAGCGACAAAGTCAACAAGCTTCAAGTTCATGAGCACCAACAGACTTGGCTATATGCAGGTAGCGGTCAAGGGTCAAATGCACATATCATGCTCATCGGTGTCTATACCTATTGCTCACCATTCAAGTGTGCTGGGAAGGACCGAGAGCATCCCCCGAAGAGTCTAAGGTCTAGTGATTGACGGACGACTCCAAAGAGTAAACGCCAGGTGGAACAGCTCAGAGGGGGGATATTGTGTTTTTTGTCTGCTCCGCTGACAGAAGACATTGTTGAGTGAATAGCATTACGTAATCGACTGAGATAGATAAAGTCAAGTCAGAATAGATGTTGCATCTAGTGACCCCGTTGTTGTGATAGTCTAGATGTAAGGGTGTATGAGTTGGCGGGGGGTTGTCTTTGTCTAGCATATGTAATTTGAGTATCATCGTTCTGGTTTTTGAAGGCATCCATAGCTTCCGTCGCCATGTTCACGTCACGGAACTGGATGAAAGCTTTTCTCGACGGTTGGTCGGCCTCCCTTTTATCTACGCAGAAGACAGGTTCTCAACACCCATAGCAAGAGAAAAAAAGACGAAAAAAGACTTACTAAACCGCACCGCCAGGATGTTATCCGCATAACTACCGAACATTGCCCGTACCTCGACTTCCGACTCCCCTTGGAATTTGAGCACCATGAGTGTGTCGGAAGGCTCGACAGGCCTCGATACACCCCTCGTCTTCTGCGCGTGCTCCACGTGGAGTTGCCTGTCTAGCACAAAGATAGGGTCCGCCTCGTTCGTCTCGACGAAGCTGACAGCATCCGCGACCGACTCGAACCGGACGAAACCAACGCCTCGAGACAGACCAGTATCCGAGGTGACTAACAAGATACGATCAGCTCCAATAAACGTTGCGTTTTCCGAGGTGAAACGTACGCAGTTTGACGGACTCGACTTTTCCAAAGTCTGAGAATGCATCCTTGAGATCTTCGGCGGTTACATTGTAGGGAACGTTTGCGATATAACATGTTCCTGAAGGTGCACGAGAGGTCCGCATGTCATCTCGGTTTTCGGTGCGGAATGCTGGTGCAGCCGAGAACCATCGTAAATTCGCGCACGATGGCACCGCACGCCGTGCAGGCTGGGCAAAGCGCAAAGTACTCAGCGAACGCGAGCATACACGCGTCGTTAGCTTTTCCGACAGTCTAAGGGGACTTGAACGAGCCAACAAAGACCTGAAGAGCATGACTGGGCGGAAGGGGAGGGGGTTCGACCAAGTAGCACTGACAGCTAACTTTTATATCCGAAAATTGTCGCGTCTTTCCCATCGTCACACCGACGTCACAAGCGTGACACTGTGTGAACGGAAAACACTACATACTACTAATTTCGACAACAATATGGTACAAGGGAACTCATAATCAGTCATGAGATGTGTCCAGCACCGTCCAGTATTGTCATAGTCGCTTCAAAGCCTTCTTTCGCTTTTCCACGCCGACCGTACCCGGCGCTGCTGTTCTCTTCACCGCCTTGGAGGCTGTGCCAAGGGTTCCTACGTTTGAATCTGCGGTAGATAGCGGTGAAGGTGACGTCACGCGTTCCTTGCCGTCCTTACTCGAGCACGATGTCGATGAATGAGATGGCTGAAGCGTGTTTTCGGGAGAGGATTGCAATAGTTGTGAAGGTGGCATTGGTGGAACGGATTTGCGCGTTGAAGAGGTCGACGGAATTGCAATCGCCTGGGCGGGTTCTGGTGCACTTGGAGTCGCAGTGGGTAGCGCAGTGCTAGCCTCCGAGTTACTCGCACCTGATGGTTCGAATTCTGGGGGCTTTGTCCGCGGAGTGGCGTGCACGCTCGTGATGAGTTTCGCGCGCGAGAAGTAGCTATCATAATCCTCTAGCAAAAGCTTCCCGGCTTCTTCATCCAGCGCAGATTCAGGATTTGGGTAAATGAGAAGGCATTTCACGGTCACTAAAATGTGCCCGATGCCGTAGCTTGATTTCCAATCCTTCTTTAGAGTGTTTACACAAATTTCACCCGCAGAAGATACGTTCGGGTGGAAGATTTTTGTGGCAAACCAGCCTGCAAGACGCGTCAGAAAACGACAACAGAACCCAAAATGAGTTTACAGACATTTCGGAGGAGCGGCGGGGAATTCTTCTGTGAATTTGAACCGTACTCGGAAGTACCCTCCTGCATACGGCGTACCCTCTAGCCACAGGCGAATACACGCTCAGTGTCAGAAACCGAATGTATAAACGTGTAGCCTTACCAGGGCCCTCTATTATTCCGGTAACATCAAGGATATTCTCCTCGCTTGTGACAATACGGATCCCTTCTGGAGGACTGTTCTTCAGCTCTGAAATTTCGCGCATCAAGCGACGCATTGTAGCTGGTGTTACTGACTATGACATGCATATACACGTGAGTAAATGGTAAACGAACGCTATGAAAGTGCGACGCGACATACCATGTTGTGGATATTTGACACTCGGCGAACAAGTTGAAGTTGGTCAGCTGGCCTGGTTGCAGTTCGAAAGGGCCAGTGTTTCAAACTCCGCTCACCCTGTCTCGGTCACGTGTGACAAAGTCAATCACGTGAAAAAGCCCTAACCCTATGCTAGGGCTTCACAAGTCGCTGACCACAGTAAGCCCCAGCGTGCCTCGAGGGAAGAAAATAGATATTGTATAGATCACAGCAAAAGTTTATCGTCAGTCTGTTAGCGCAGCTAGATAACTCTGTATTCGACACCATCAGATCGACAATGGGAGAACGAAACGCAGGGTCAAGCATACCTCTCTTTCCTCCAAAAACTCTAGATATGTCAACGCAACAGCAATCCAGAAACTGGTGTCCACACCCAAGATCCGCTCCTCTGCACGGTCTATTTCTAACGAACCAGTCACCGAACCAACTGTCAATATCGGTGTTCTGTCGTGAAATGTAAGAAGCGGCGAGGGTATCTTGGGAATAAGTTGTGAAAGTCGTTGTCGTGGTTGCGTGGACGGGCCAGCCACCTGCGGCGCATTACCTGGTCTGTCTAGTGTACAGAGCGTGAAAGAAGCAGAGTGAGAAGGTTTATTGTTCTGAAAGAGGGAAAGAGCACGCGTAAAGAGTGATATCTGTTCATCAGGCTGCGGACCAGGCACATGCGGGGATGAATGGGGTGCGAGAATGAATTGTGTGATCTTTGTGGGTGTCACTTGTGGCGCTTTCTTCAAGATCCTGGTGGGAACTGATTCGATCGTGTCGAGTTTTGCGGCAATCGGCGGCGGTGAAGGTGTGACGACGATGGGTGCTGTGGGAGGGGTAGGGGGGTAGGAGTGCACAGCTGTACTATCTGAGGCCAGGCTGTCAGTCGAAGATTTGTGACTATCAGCTGCTGCAAACGCTGGGGGAGAAGGATACACATTTGTGCGACACGAAAAGGACAAGGCCGCATCGGTGAAATTTGGCGAAGAACGGGGTACAGGAAGCAGTGGAATAAAGACCCCTGGAGAGAAAGCTGGCGATCGGATGCGAATGTACCATCCCTGTTTTGGGCGGTGGATGACCCAACAGATAGTCGATGTTTGATTGTGCTACGACAAATTTTCAGTTCCGTCTTTGAGTTCAATGGTGGAGAATACCCACGACGATATGTTCAATGATCTCGTGGTCCGAGAGGAAGCGTTCCTTGCTCTCTGTGAGACTGGGACCGAGAATAGAAACAAACAGGCCATACTTTGTACCATATAACTCTTGTCGAATTCTCCTCGAGTACGTTGACTCGCAAATCAGATATCACGTCCGAGCTAAGACAGGATGAACAAATGGAAGTCACGATAAACCCTGAATGACGCAAACCTTTGTACCACATATCTGGCAAGATTAGGGTTGTGTAAATGATGCATCTGTGACTCTGCGCCCGTCGTATGCTCAAGCACCAGGAGGCCACCGAGACGAAGTTGGTCAGGTTTTGAACGACCAGCTCGCCGTGCCTGATGGGGCCCAGGCTGGGTTCTAAGTGGCTGTGCCGGAGCCAAGCATTAGATCCATTCAATTTTGTGCCGTGTCGTGTCGTCCTTCCGTGGCTGTGCTTGTCGCGTCTCTGTTCTGTCCTGCTTGAATGCCACCACCGCCTGCCTTTGGATGGCTATGTGTCGTTCACACTATCGCTGACATTGCATTTCGTGCAGCGCAGATCAGAAGTGCGCAAGCCCTCCCCAGGTCATTCAGCCAAAACTTAGCGGCCACTACGGGAGACAACAGGTCATATGGAGGCTCGAGTAGACCGTATAGTGTTGAGACCGACATTCCGACCTCTCTTGAACCACTTATTAATCCGCATGTGACGGGAGGAGTGGATGCACTACCTGGAATTCTCGGTTCGGAGGTTTGTGCTGTTCACGAGGAATCTAGGCCTCCTCAACAGCCAAAGGTTATCACGGGGTACCAAGATAATATATTGTCTTCGAAGCTTTTTGTTGCCGCGGAAAGTGATGTAAGTACTTTGATGTTTCTGCTCAACCCTCGCTTGCCGTGGAAGGCACAACCAGTGTCAGTAACCCAGTTAACATCGTCCGTTATTGATCAGCCTATAGAGACTGCACCGCTGTTTCCTACTGTCGATCCCCAAAGCGCTGATCCTGTCATAATACGCAATTTACAATCGTCAAAAGTGCCTTCCTCTAGGATAGGCCGCTTATTCCATTACGGCGGTACGTCTCCAATGTGTGCATACGCAGTACAGTACTCATTTGTTTTCGAAAATCATAGGCCTTGCTGCATCTCTGGGTTACGGGGCTGCCTCGGAAATCATCCGTCGGTCAACAGCTGCATCGGACGACAGTCAACAAGGTTCCTTGATGATGACAGAGGCTAATATCAAGCGACTGGTCTCAAAACTATCGCAGATGAGGGGTGCTGCTCTCAAGCTAGGTCAATTCATGAGCATACAAGGTTCGAATATTCTCACTTCAAGCGATGGAGGTACTTACAACCATGAACCAGACACGCATTTACTCCCACCAGAAGTGGACAAGATATTCAGACAGGTACAGGATAGTGCTCATTATATGCCGGATTGGCAGATGGAGGTAGTTGTTACTTCCTGCTGATCGTACAGGTCCACTCACGTGGGATCTACAGGAAGTGCTCATGTCTGCCCTTGGTCCCTTGTGGGCAGAGAACTTTACTTCATTTGATCGTATCCCCTTTGCAGCTGCCTCAATTGGACAGGTTCACAGCGCAGTACTGGGAGCCTCTGCTTCACCTACTGGTCGGGAGGAGCGAGTTGCCGTTAAAATACAATTCCCAAACATCGCAAACTCAATTGCCAGTGATCTCGGTTATGTCAAGTTACTGCTGACTGTCGGACAACTACTGCCAAAGGGGTTGTTCCTAGACCGCACAGTTCAGGTATGTCACAATGTGGATCGCACAGACGCGCTCAGCGGGAAACCCTTTGAAGGTCATGAAGGATGAACTAGCTGATGAGTGTGATTATTCGAGGGAGGCGCAATTTCTACGACGATATCGCTCCTCGGAGCTTCTTGGCCAGGATTCTCGCTTCAAAGTACCTTGGGTATGGGAGGGGAGTACTGACCGTGTACTCGTCATGGAACACGTCGATGGTGTCAGCGTCGGAGAGCTGTCCGCCTTGACTCTTCCGCAAGAGGAGCGTAACGAGGTATCGGGATCAGTAGTATAACCATCCCTTAGATTGACCGATACGACCAACAGATCGCAGAACGCATTATTGAGCTTTGTTTGCGGGAGCTCTTCCAGTTCCGACTGATGCAGACTGACCCAAACTGGACCAACTTTTTGTGGAACTCCTCTGCTCACCAGGTCTGTGTATTGCTTTCTGCAATGCCTATAATATTTATAGTCTATTAGGTCTCGTTGGTCGATTTCGGTGCCACCCGTGAATATACGAAAGAATTCATGGATGGCTGGTTGCACCTTCTTCAAGCCGCGGCAGCCGAAGATCGCACTGCTTGCGCTGATTGGAGCCTCAAACTGGGTTACCTCACGGGCGAGGAGAACGAGGTTTGCGCAGACTTTGCAACTGTGACCCACTCTTACCACCGTTTTCATGCTATGCCACAGATCATGTTGAATGCTCACGTCGACTCCATGATTTTACTCGCGACACCCTTCAGACCATCTACGCCGCAACCATTTGCGTTTGGGCCGGGTTCCCGTTGGGGAGATATCACCGGCCAGATCCGTGCACACATTCCAATTATGCTTCAGCATAGACTTACCCCGCCACCTCGAGAGACCTATAGTCTTAATAGGTCAGTTGGTCGCGACCTCGCTCGCTGTATTTCGATCTTACTAATAACATTTCAAGGAAATTGAGTGGTGCATTCTTGCTCGCCTCGCGACTACGTGCTGTCGTCGATACGAAGAGGATATGGGATGATGTAATCGATGGATATCAGTTCGGTGAGTAGGGGTTGGTTGCGGATTTCCTTGTACCTATAGTAAGTCAGCGCTACATATGCGAGCCCCCTCTGAAGATCTGACTGCATCCCATGATAAGATGTAAATACTATACCCACGTTACTCAAGCTCACCTGATAATCTGCATACTTAGACCAGCTCTGTTGACGGTCTTGTGTACATAGGTGAGTGCAACATTGACTCGGACAACGATCAGAAGACGGCACGCAGGTGACCCACCCTGTCTTCGTCGGTGATACCTGCCCAACCACAAGGTCCCCCCTCCGAAATTAACGGGTCTCAGCCAACCGTCCATCTAATGCCTTCGAAAGAAGTTCCAACTATGACGTGTCAAACCCCTCCACTTTAGCTCTATCTTCTCTC
Source organism: Boletus sensibilis (assembly GCA_038092655.1). Lineage (NCBI taxonomy): Eukaryota > Fungi > Basidiomycota > Agaricomycetes > Boletales > Boletaceae > Boletus > Boletus sensibilis. The sequence continues at coordinate 3,367 of JBBPQU010000296.1, read as the reverse complement.
CCCAAACTCAGTGCTATTTCCCGCCAAGGATATCCTCCCCTTGCGTTTACTTTTGACCGACATCGCTAATGCGAACGACTCCATCAACAAGAAAGCTTTCACTGGTGTCTCGATGTTTCCTGCCAAACATGTTCAATCTTTCTTCAAGGTCAAGAAAAAGGTAATACTTGGATCAATGTGTGGTGGAGTACTCGGGGTACCTCTATCGACTGTGCTTTCGGTGGCTCGGATATGAACCTTCGAGACTGGGGTGGAAACGATTGGATGGAATGGCGTTGATGGTCTATCTTTGGTCTTTGGAGGTTGCTCCACAAGCTGGCGTGCCTGTGCATCCAGCTCTGCTTCTTCGTTCTGGAGATCGCGGAGACGGCGAAGGAGTTCAGGGATACGACAGACAAGACTCGAGGCTGCCTCGCTTAGATAGTGGGGTTGGGAGGAGATAGTTGGAAGCCGAGGTCCAGACATGCTCAAGTGATGATCTCCGGGAGGAGTGGAGATCTTGAGGGCGATGTTGTATGGCGGCGATGGCCCCGGGTTGCCAAAGCTTGACTGTGGCTGGTTCTTATATGTGCTGAGGTGGTTGCGATACAAACTGGTCCGGGTTGGGTACAACCCCGAACAACTGTCCTACTCATCGGTTCGGCTAGCGAGCTCTTGCTAGTCCACTGGTCGCAGAGCGTACGCGTCGCGAGAGTCTGTCCTTGGACTGTCTGCGTTAACCTACACATCGGGCCAAATGACTTGGAATCGATTCCACCACCCAGACGGAACACGGATGAGGCATTGCACGTTTCGCAGACCGACGGTTCAGGCAAAGTTGAGGTGCCTTGAAGGAGGGCCTCCCCGAACGTTCTACTAGTAGTAACTCACAAACGATGGTGTCGCCACTTGCAAGTGTACCACCAAGTCACTCAAGTCAGCTACTAGCACAATGTCGACGAACCCATCCACCCCGGGTGTTCCACTCCTCGCTGGTCCGAGTCCTCAGTCACTCGAAGACCCTTCCGTGCCGAATGTCCCGATCGGCGCAGCTGTGCCGGTGAGGTTCGATAATCTGGGCCCTATGGTCGTGAACAGTGATGGGGTAGGGTTTCGAATCGTTGCCATGATGACCTTTCCAGGGAGCTGAGAAGATCCCTAGACGTTGTCGAGGATCGCCAATTGGGAGAACATGACCGAAGCGGAAAGAGAGAGGACGATGAGAGTGCTTGCGGTGAGAAACAGGTAAGGTGATCTTCATTCATGTTCGGCAACTTCGTCTCCCCATGTCTGAGCTCAGTAAGCCGCATTATACTCACATCGCAACTTCATCCAGAGCCCGTCTAGCGAAGCAGCAGAAGGACGATTCCGATGCGTCCTCTACGCCACTCTCCGCCGCCTCCTGACGCAAATATCTCAATTCTGTCGAGTTCTGAGGATGAGGTTGAAATCGGCGCCGCATCTGATGAAGACACGCTCTGTCATAGTTGGTAGGAAGTAGTAAGAGATGGGGTTGGTAATCATTGGCACTCACTTTGGGCGAACGAGCACGTATATTTGTGATTCAAGTACTGTACATACTATGAAACGACAGCAGATCATTACTAGAATTGGGAATCCTCAAACTTGTACCCGCTTCCAAGTCGGACCACACCCCATGGAAATTAATGTGGATATGCCATCTTTCTTCGTCTTTATAATCGCCACCACTACCAGCCATAATCATCAGAGAAACCATCCTCGTCGTCCTCATCGTCCTCACCCTCCGCCTGTTGTTTACGTTCCTCTTGCCCACTCCTCGCCGCCTCTGCATCACCACTCAACTGAAACCCGCAGGCTGTCCGTATTCCGCGAGCGACACACTTGTCCCCCAAGCCTTCCAGCGTGTAATCGCGGGGCCTTTCATCGCTTTCCTCATCGGTACACGCCACCTCGTAGCTTATCCCGACCGCCGCAAACAAGAGACGCACGGTCGCAACGAGCTTCCTCCTGTATTCGAGAACCGCATCGGCGTTGTCGCTCGGAGGCGTGTCGATCGGTCCAAAAAGCACTTCGTGAACATCAAGGACGCCGTCTTCGTGGAGCCCCATCCCAGCAACTTCAATTCGACGCCACCTGCGACCGTAGTTACCGTCGTCGTCGTCATAGTATCCCCAACATATCGACTGCCAGCCACCCCGAGAGTGCCACATAGATGTCGGGCCATTTGTAGAAGGATCATGGTAGTCGGTGGGTGAACCGGAGATGCGATTGTAGATCCTGAATCCGAGCGAGTAAAACCACTCGATCGAGTACATCCGAGCACGACAATGGTACTTGATGTGCACGTCGATGTATTTTGGTGTTGCGGGGGAGTGGATCCGAACAAGAATATCTGCATTACGAGGCTGAAAAAAAGGGCATCGATGAGCCGCTGGCTGTCGCCGGGTTAGAGGACAGACCCCACTCACCTCGACGTCGTCCCACTCGACATTTCGTCCCAAGATTGAAACACACTTTTGGAGTGTACCATCGCTTAGACCTAACTCGTCTTCGATCGCGGCGATAGCATCGCTAATCGACCGTTTTCGACGATCGAAGACGTTTCTGTACTCGGCATTGGCACCCCGACGGTGCTTGGTGTATGTTGTCCACTGCGCAGGGGTCGCAGCGACAGGCGACAACAAAGGCCCAAAGTAATGTTCTGCAAGGGCGAGCCCTGTTACGCCGGACGGTGGTTCCTCTTCTTGTACCTCCATGTCCTTATCTGATTCAGGATACTCGTCCGAGTCTGACAATCCCCACATGATGTTCAGGACGACGCAAAATCTGCGGTGGTGGGACTGGTGGCGGAGGAACACTTTACCGGCATAACCCCAAGTTGCAAGCCTTGGGGTCGCCTGGTGACCGTGACTGAGTTTTTGCGCCGTGGACCCTGAGTGGGGTGATCAATCTGCTCAGATCGGTGACACCGCCATCTTTATCACTAAAGCAAACGTTTGGTCAATTGCGCACCACCAATGTTCCCTCTGGGCACTGGCCCCGAGGTTGGTGTGCACGCATCATAGCGCATCCGAACTAACGTACACTTCAATTACTACAAGCTATATTGTACATACAGCAAGCCAGAACCCTATTCTCTGGTTAGGGTTAGGTTCCGGATAAGACTTCCTACGGGCCTCGAATTTGGTTTTCCCACGTAATTCTTGGTTCGTAAACCTGTCCCCTCTGGGTGCAGGAATACTTTTTGAATGCTTCTTCTAACTTGCAACTTCTTGGAAATATCGTCTCAGTGAGCACCTTCTGTCACTGAGTTGCTGTATACCCTTTCAACGTTTTACGAATTCCTATCTGCACTGATGAGCTGGATGCATGGGAAGCTACCCGGGGATATCAACTGTCTTTCCAG
>JBBPQU010000295.1:0-25965 GCA_038092655.1 Boletus sensibilis | reverse complement strand
CGCTGTGAAGGACTCGGGTATCACGGTGTTGAGTGACCTCGCATCTATACTTGTTTCCGGGTTGTGTCCGCGAGTATCACTTCGCTCTCTATGGCTATGCGTCCAGAAGCCTTCAGGCGTTCGATCAATACATCACCAAACGCAGTCATGGGTGTGAGCACACCACCGCGCTTGGCGAATGCTGGGAGATGGTCCGCTTCTAACACGAGACATAAGGCACATTCCGCGATCATGACTGTGAACAAACCGTCAACTTAATATGTCCCGCGGGGGAAATTGATACAATGAATACTTACTCGATGATAGCAAGTAACCCGGCTCTCCTTTACCACGGAATGTTGTCCGCACAGTGGTCGTCCGCCCGCGAACATCCGGCAATGAAGTCGTTATATTTGTGATATTGAGTGCACCCGCTTCAAGTTGTCTGTAGGTTAAACAGTCAACTACGATCAGACCACACCTGTGTTTCCGACGGTGAGGACACATACTCATCAGTGGGACCATCTCCTGACTGTGGCATGACCCTACGGGCTATCCACCGAGCCTGAAGCGTACCGATATCAGTGGATAGTTCGAGAAAGTGAAAATGACAGCACCTACAGGCGGAAGCAACCTCATAGTCCCTGCTACAGTTACTATGAGCAGCACTACGAGAAGCGAGTGAAGTCGACTTGGAAGTGCCAGGAATTCTTCATACTTGAACTGCGAACCATAGGACAATTCCGCCGTATCCTCGTGTTCACCACCAGACTGTGGGGAGGTATCCAGCACGAGTTCGGGTTTCCGCGTTGCAAGCTCGAACAAGCCCCAGGAACGCTGCACGACTTGTAAGTTCACAATTGCCATTAGATACAAAGCTCCTTGGATTGGTGGATTTGAAATTGGAAGCGAGTAGAACGCCCTTGGCTGCGGGCTCTTTACGCCTTGGACTTAGAGCGGGTTAGTGTCACGTGCCTGCTGGCCGAGTGAAACAACGTACTTGGGCTCAGTGCAAAGTCTTTTCTTGCTGCGTCGAGCTTGTGCTTCGGAACTTCCTCTAGTTGGGCAAGGATAGATGAAAACGTCCCGCCCGATATCCCCGTACCACGTAGTTTCCATGCTGATGTCGACATATCCACTGTGGTCGAGGGGCCCGCAAACGCCTTGAGTGTTTTATTACCCAAGTACGCGAGGATATCGGAAGGAATAGAATCAAGCCCAGCGCAGGGAACAATCACCGAACCAAGTCGGCTGGCAGAATAATCGAGCCTGCACAAGTTGTCATATTAGGTATTGTGGTGGACGGAGACTGCATGGCACTTGCTCGAAAATGATATCCCTGACCCAAGGTGCCTCACCTGTGAGGTCGACGTAGTGCCTGCCATGGCGCACACACGCCTTGACTACAGGTGTTCCCCAACGCCAATATGGCCCGACGGTGTTGATGATGACTTGGGCACGTTGTACGACTCTGTCGACGTCATTGTCGTTTGTGACATCCACTACGAATATTGGAACGTCCGCGAGGTCACAGTACTCGTACACGAGAGCCTTAAGCTTTGAATCTGAGCGCGCAGCTAAACCGAACGAGAATGCCGCCCGTTGCGGATGGGTAGCTAGGTAGCGTGCAATCAAACGACCGGTATAACCTTCATGTTGACACGTGTGAGCGCGAGAACAAGAACGAGGGAATTATATTGTTACCTGTCGCACCGAGGAGCAAGATATCGAGCATGATGGACGTCAAACGTTGAAAAACTTCGACTCGAGCCGCAACTTGTTCGGCCCCATTTCGCTACACAGGTGACAGTCTGGCAGTGCCAGCAGGCACGATATGCCAGCGTGCATGGACACCTCGCGATCTGTGCATGTCGTCTTTGACAGTCCCGATCGTGACACAAACCTAATCATTTACAAAAGATAGCGAGGTGAAGTTACACACTAGTACAAGGACGAAGTGGTCTGCAGGGACAGGAAATCGTATTCAAGAATCTATCCGTCAAACATGCTGCCGTCCATCCTGACACCCATGTTCTGCTTCACCTCCATGCCTAAACGCTTCATTCGTCCAATCTACGGGTTGGTTTGGTTATGGATGAATATGCGACAATTTCAAGAAGAAAATTCCTACCTCGACTCTCTCGTTCTGTACCTTACGCAACTCCAACAATTGTTCCCGAGACATATAGCTCTCTTGATCAGCAGCAGCCTTCTTGTGTCTCGTGGCGTGTGCTTTCATATCCGCTGCAGGGTCGTACGTGTCCTCCGAGGGTGGGACATACTCTCCTGACCTCAAAGAGGCCATCCGGCGTTCATACACTTCCATATGATAGTACTTTTCGTGGGGTAAGGTGGCTAGTAAAATCCTTCGAATCCCATCAACACACATAACGGAGAATAGAGCCATACCTGTATTATAATCTTCTACGAACACGGCAAACTCTTTTCGCTCTTGATCTTTGGATAAAGCCTCTGGATTGAGTTTGCGTTCTTCGAGGAGCCAGGTTCTGAATTCTTGCGTTTTGTTATAGAAACTAGTGGAGCTGAGTCAACTCATGGACTCCATCAAGAATCCTTCCTTACTCGGAGTCACTGATGATTCCATATTTTCCCCAGTGGGCGGCGCTTAAGCTTCCAGTCCCGTGTTTTTTCTTCTGCAGAACCAGTTAATCAATCAACGGGTATGGGGCAATGAAATGTCACCTTTTTCTCTTTCTTCTCTTTCCGTCTGCGCTCCTTTTCTTCACGTGTGCGATGTTTCTTCTTCTTATGTCGTTTACGATCAGACCCTGAGTCCGAATCCAAAGAGCTGGTTGTGGGTGATCGAGATCTCTTGTGCTTCTCCTTCTTACTCCTGTGGTTATGTTTTTCTCTTGACCGAGAGCGACGTCGAGGTTCACGTGAGCGCGAGCGTGAATAAGATCTAGGTCTCCTGGAAACCGGTCCACTGGAAGTCGATCGAGACCTAGGAGTACGCGAGTGAGAGCGATGCCTCCGAGTTCGTGTTGACTGGTCTGTGTAGTCGAGCTCGGCTCGCCTGGAGTCCATAGGTCTATGTGACCGTCGGTCGCGTGGTTCGTGCCTGTCTCTGCTGTCCATCCGCGAATGGTGTTCCCGACTATGACTTCTACCACGGTGATGAATAGAAGACATTGAGGTTGATTGAAGATCTGGAGAATTCAGTGGTAGCTCGTGGCAGAGAATGTCTCAGTTTCAAGTCAACGTGCTCGGAATATCGAACCAATGAGCTGTACTCCCACGGGGCCTTGGTTGTTTGGATCACAAGGTGTTAGTAAACAAACATATTTCATTTCTGATCCACATCATCCCCGAATAAGTACCTCCCCCTCACCAACCGTATTTGATGTGCAATATCCGCGCCGTAGCAGACGCATTGCACTGCTAGCGGTATGTCTTTCCACGAGTTTTCTGGATTATCATGAAGGCTCTCGCAGCCGACCACAAGTTTTCCTCGAAGTTGGAGCAGCCGTCCACGCTCCATCAAGTTCAGCGGGCGCCCCACCGCCAACGGCGCCAGTAAGCATCAGGCAGCATAGGAATTTTTCGGCGACAGTTGAATATTCGGTGGCTCGCTAAAACACCTCGCGCAAATCCATGGCGTTCCGAGGTCAATGAGGTTAGGGATAGCCTGCTTTTTCCCGTATGGCTATCAGTATAACACCAAGGTCATAATGATGAAACCTCAGGCAAGTGCCATTTCGTGTCAGGTTTTTATCGATTATCTCCGTTTTGGTCACTTTTTTCTGTTCGGCGTCATGGCCTTGCTTCATCCTCATTCGCTAGGGATTGACTAAACCCACTCAGGCTCATGGCGTGTACATCGCCTGGCGTGCACGCCTCAAAACTCGACATTTACCCCCGAAATGCACTGTCAATCAAGTTGCGCCCTCCACGCTTCTTGATAAGTCTCCGCGATTGCGAGTAATATGTAATATGACCCCGTGGTAAGAGGGCGAGCCATCATCGCGGCGGGTGTTATGCGCCTAGTGTTCATGATCGATTAACCTGCCGCCCTCTCCGCCAGAGCGATGAAATCGCATACTACACCACCACCACCACTCCTTGTCGTCATCGCCATTCACCGAGCAGTGCACTTGCAAATGAACACTATGTCACTTTCCACAGCAGAGAGTGTGGACACCGATGATTTATAATCTCTAGTTGATGCTTCACATTTCCCCGTCAAAGAAGCACCCCAATCAGCCTTCCTTCGACATGGACCCCTACAATTTGAATTTCGCCCCTGATTCCCAGGCATCAGGCGGATACGCCCGGACCGCTCAGAGGTCAGCCTGCCGTCTTCGACGAGGCAGCCGCTTGCTCATAGACTGCATGTTTTAGCGACTCTCGTGTCCCCTCCTTTCTTCAATGGTCCGCGTCGGAGTATCTCCCGCTAGCGTCCCAGCAATCGTATCCGTTGCTCGGCCACGATGGTCATGGATCGTCCCAAGCGCATCGGATTCCCGGGACAAATTCCATACAGTCATTCCGCTTATCTATGGGAAACGAATCTATCAGGGCTCCTTCATCGCTATCTAGTCACCCCTATCACCAAGCTAGACTGTGCCACATTGCCGATCGCGCATCTGCTCAGCACTATGAATGGAATCAGCTACATCTCCCAACTGTTCCCGCTCCCGCTCCAGCATCGGGTACAGTGACACCGTATAATGCGGTAATTGGTAATCGCGCATCTACTCGTTGCCACGATCCGGGCCAATTACTTCTCGTAGCAAGGAAATTTGCTCCACCTCCAGACTTTGGCTCAGCATCGCAATCTACTGTCGTGGCCCCCAACACGAATCAAAATATGCCATCATTCATGGGCAGTCTTACGGTTCCTGGACAGACGTTTCTATCAACGTACCAAATGCCCACATCGCCGCCGCCGCCGCACACTCCAGCTGATCAAGCAGACATCGAATTTGCTCAATACCGCTATGGCGATAAACGCTGCTTTTATCAGTGTCGCTTTGATCTCTCAGGCAGTCCATGCAATAAATGGATTGTCGGTGACAGGACTCGAGTACTCCGACACCTTCGAAACCACCACCATCTCCAAACGGGTCCCGCTACACCCGCCTTCTGTCGTTGGGACAAGTGCACGCACTCTCGGCCGATGAAACAGGAGAACCTCTCCCGCCATGTTGTCATGCATCTGGGGGTGAAATGGAAATGTCCTCATTGTAGACGTTTATTTTCGCGTGACGATGCTGTGCATCGGCACATTGAACGCATGGTTCCAGGTATGGAGGTCACTGACGCCGAAGTGGTGCCAGGCTGCGAGGCACGTGCTATAAATGAGTCGCAGTCCAAGAGAGCTCGCACTGCTTAGACACTGCTTGGTGTGGTGGATCTTTCTCGGCGATGCTGTTGGAGTATGGGTTTTTCACCTTTGCAATATGTGGCAGCAAGCTACTATGATACCCGGTTCTTATTACATTTCAGAGTTTCCTGTTCTTTTCTGGGATAGAAATCCGATTTAATACGATAAATTTCCTTCGCGGTTTTCGAACGTCGTTGGGTTTAGGGTTGTCAGAGACTCGTGTCAAAGCTGTGTGAGATATTGGATTCCGGAACCCGAGTCCGGCGTTGTTTGAATCAAGGGCTGCCGCCAAACAACCGTAAAGGGAATGTCTTCCCATATCCACACTCAAAATGTTAGTACAGAACAACATCCCAGACCCATTAATATTGGCTCTCCATTCGTCCCCGACCCGACTTCTCGCGTACGCAACAGCCGCGTCAAGGCGTCACTAGCTCGGGGGAACGATGTCCACTTCTCGACGAAGTCTCCCCTCGGGCAAACGGCCTTCATCGATCCACATGACCTCTTCCGCACACACAAGTAACATCGAGTTGTCAACGATTTCAGAACCTTCAATAATCTCAACATCAGCTCACTCTATGCTCTACTCCACGTCTTCCGCAGGTCACCCACCATCAGATCGCCCCCGACCGCCTTCTCCACCGGCTTCGAGTTATTTTCCCTCTTTCGCAGACACCCAGTTTGGAGAACCACAACCTACGCCAGGAGCGACTAGTCACTTTGCATACAGCACTACTCTCAGGAGACATCATGCTGAGCCTATGGGTCTCATCCCACAAAAGTTGTCAGACATTGCACCGGGGGTTACCGCGGAGGGTTTGTTGCAGAAAGCGTTCGGGGCAGTAACAGGACAACGCTCCAGGGATGACGCCCTCGAAAGCGGCTACTCGCTAGTCAATGGCCGCTCGAGTCCCCCTCGAACGAACCGCGAGGATAAACGAGACACACCCTCTGCACGATTTGCCCACTGGAGTGTCGAGGTATGTCGCGACATTTTTTTTTCTCTTCATCAAAGAGGAATTTCCACGTCGAGTTACGTGGCTGCTTTCCGCAGCGCAGAATTTCCATGTAGAAAATCAGGGGACCGACATAGCCACACTTTCTAGAATTCCATTAAGCTTTAACCCGTTTTGTAAAACCCCCTTTGATCCGGTTATTATCTAATCTAATATCCCGGATTTCTATATTTGAAAGTTTCTATCTTCTAACGACATTTTGGCCACAGGATACCGTTGCACATTTCCAGTCGTCTATCTTGGATGGTCTATCAGCAGCTGTCATTCCAGCACTGCAGAATGTACACGGATACAACGAGTTCTCCGTCTCGACACCTGAGCCGGTCCTCCTCAAGTTTGCGAAAACGATTTATGAAAGCCCACTCATATTACTCCTTTGCGGAAGCGCAGTAATTAGTGCGATCATGGGAAACGTTGATGACGCCATCAGCATAACGGTTGCCGTCGCGATTGTCCTAACAGGTAACCTAGATCGATCTTGTGTCTTGGGCATGCTTTGACACAACTCTATCAGTTGGTTTCATACAGGAACAACGATCGGAAAAGAGCCTCGAGGCATTAAATAAACTTGTTCCGCATCACTGTCATGTCATTCGGTACGAACTATACCCGTGTTTCCTTCAAATACCTCTCACGCCACACCAACAGTGATCAGCGGAAAATACACATCCTTGCAAACGAGCTGGTTCCCGGAGATATCGTGTCGCTGTCGACAGGTGACCGTGTTCCCGCAGACATCCGTATCATATCTTCCGTCGACCTCGAGATCGACGAGAGTAGTTTAACAGGTGAAACCATCGCGCGCGAAAAGGACCACAGAACATGCGACTTGGAGAAGAGTGGGAGCGGCGCTTTTGCGATGGATTCGGGATTAGGCGAAGTGGCTGCACTCGCCGAACGATCTTGTATCGCATATATGGGTACACTGGTGAGGAATGGTAAGCAGACTTGCAAGCTACGGTTTGCTTTGGCTAAGTAGGTCCCGGATACAAGGACATGGGACTGGGATCGTCATTGCCATTGGTGCCCAGACGGAGTTTGGTGTCATTTTCTCTATGATGCAGGACGTGCGTATCTTGTGCCCCGTCATCCGTCCGAGTTAATCATATATATACTCGATCTCAGGTTGACGAGAAGCGGACACCCCTTCAGCTAAGCATGGACGAGCTTGCACAGAAACTCTCATTCTTGTCTTTCGGTGTAATTGGAGTTATCTGTTTGATTGGAATGTGGCAACAGCGTCCTTGGCTAGATATGTTTACTATCGGAGGTATGTACCAACAACTTTCAGATGATTTCTGCTCAATCTTTCGAACTTAGTCTCTCTTGCGGTCGCTGCGATACCCGAAGGGTTGCCAATCGTAACAACCGTCACCCTTGCTCTCGGAGTCATGCGGATGTCAAAACGTAAGGCCATTGTGAAAAAGCTACACTCGGTGGAAGCTTTGGGTTCGGTTTCCGTTATGTGTTCTGACAAGACAGGAAAGTGACCTTGTGGTAATATATCCACTATGACTGACATTGACGTGCAGGGACATTAACAAAGAACGAGCAGACAGTCACTGAGATTTATGCTGTTGACGAAAATCTGCATGTTGATGCTCTTCAGTCGGGCGTTTCACCCTCACCGGCGGTCCGCAAGACCCTCGAAATTGGCTCCTTGTGTAACAATGCTGTCTTGTCGCAAAACGAAGATGGTGTTTATATCGGCCAGTCCACTGATGTAGCTTTGCTCAACATCCTCCCGACATTTGGTTTGCCTGATCAACGCAAGGTACGTTAATCCGGCTCAAATCGCGCACCAACTAAAGTGTTTGCAGGCCTTCACCCGACTCTCTGAACAATCTTTCAACTCGGAGCGAAAGTACATGGCTGTCAGTGGTGTACACACTTACTCCACCGCTCTCTACAGTGGGACACCACGCGAGATCTACTATATCAAAGGCGCCATTGAAGGGGTAATCGACCGTTGCAAATTCTACTACGTGTCCGACAACTCCACACCAGCCCTCGATTCCAACACTCGCAGCGTCATTCTCTCGAACGCTCAGATGGCAGCATCAAAGGGCCTTCGAGTCCTAGCAATGGCATACGGCTATGGCTCCGTGGATACCCCAAGACCAGATCTAGTTACCACCCAGAAGTCCCAGAACACATCACAGACGAGAACACCTTCGCCAGACGATGAGAAGAACAACCTAATCTTCGTAGGTTTCCAAGCAATGTTTGATCCCCCTAGGAAGGGTGTCGCAGATGCTATCGGGCTACTCCAATCGGGTGGTGTACAGGTGGTGATGATTACTGGAGATGCGGAACCGACTGCACTTGCGATCGCACAGAAGCTTGGTCTCCGCATTGGACAGCGCACGCACGCCGGCTCCTCGAACCAATACTGCATGACCGGCAAAGAGATCGATCAGATGAGCAAGGCACAACTCGTTGAACGCGTGGGTAGCGTCAGTGTGTTTGCGCGTACGACGCCACGACACAAAATGGCGATTGTCGAGGCCTTCCAGGCTCGTGGTGCCGTTGTAGCTATGACGGGAGATGGAGGTTCGTTGTGATGCTCAACTGATTCTGTGTGTCGTTTGATCATATAACCCTCCCCACTACAGTTAATGACGCACCAGCGCTCAAGATGGCTGATATTGGCGTGTCCATGGGCAAGAGTGGTACCGATGTAGCCAAGGAAGCTGCTGATATGATCCTCGTCGACGATAATTTCAGTACTATACTTCCCGCTGTCGAAGAAGGTGGGCAAGTTTCTTGCTGGTTTCCGACAATCCCGAGTTGACACTGATAACACACAGGAAAATCCATCTTCCACAACATTCAGAATTTCTTATGCTTCCAGCTCAGTACTGCTGCAGCTGCGCTTTCGTTGATCACTCTGAGCACGTTCCTTGGATACAGCAACCCACTCAATGCTATGCAGATCTTATTTATCAACATCATTATGGACGGTTCGTCGTCAATATTATTACGCATTTTCATTCTCTGATGACTCTTCCTCGACAGGACCACCGAGTCAATCGTTAGGAGTAGATCCAGTCGACCCAGCTGTCATGCGGAAACCACCCCGAAAAAAGAACGAGCCAATCATCACCCGACGGTTCCTATACCGCGTTCTATTTTCAGCATCCACTATCGTTTTTGGTACTTTATTCATCTATTATATTGCGCTGGTAGGGGACGAACAGGTGTCGCGGAGGGAGCAGACCATGGTGCGTGACCCTGTTATTTTCCCATTCTGTTCGCAGCTGAAGAGAGGTTTTCTATGCAAAAGACCTTCACCTGCTTTGTTTTCCTCGATCTTGTTTCCGCCGTCCAGAACCGTGGTCTCGGCTGCGAGCTATTCCAAAACAAGATGTTGGTCTCGACCGTATCAGTGTCGTTGCTTGTGGTGCTCGCGCTGGTCTATGTGCCCTTCATGCAAGCGGTCTTCCAGACGGAAGCGCTAGCCAGCGGGGACTTGACGACCCTTGTGCTGTTGGCTACCACCTCTTTCGTTCTGCACGAGGGACGGAGACGTTATGAGCGTTCGCTAGACGCGGATTTGACATACAGCGTCACTATGGACCAAATAGCATGAGATTTGGTTTCAACCTCATCCCCCATACCTTGTCCCCACCCTAGGACATCGAGCACCGCAGTCAACGCTGTTACGGTCGCATCTGGGTCAAATTGAGGCAAGCAGACTAGTTTATTCGAAGGTGGCACCGTAGCATGTAGATACCACGTCTTGCATATTAAATGCGCATGTGATTAGCTCTATTCTATATACACCAAGTTTAACTCCGTAGGACGAAACGGGGAACGAAAGCAGGCGGGATGGCGAGAGCAGGCTGGACCACGGGGGGTGGCTTGGTGCCTCTGGCGACGAGGGATTGGGCGTAGCATTCGACACGCAGCTCCTAAGTACTTGTCAGCCCTCAAAAAAATGTGGACAGGATACGCTTGACGTACCTCGAAGCTCCAAGCGGAGAGTCCCTCGGTGGCAGTGATACTCTCGTACGAGCAACACCGCGACGTTACCGTTGCACGGCGATCCTCAGAGTCTCTCCCTTCATCCCCCTCGTCTTTGTCAAGTTCCTCCTCGTGCTCGACCCCAGAGTCCATGTGCGCGTCATCCCAGAAATGAGAGACGGAGCGCGTCAAGCACGGTGGGCCGACCACAGTACTCGCAGGCGCGTTACAGTTATGGACGCTCCGAGTGGCATCCTGCGAGCTGTTGTTCACACCGAGCTTGCGCCGAGGAAGCGGCACGATCGCGCGTATTGGCGTACCGGTCCACTGACAGGCAACGAGGGTGCGGTTCATCGTCCTAGTAGACGCGTCGAACGCGTCGCATTCCGAGTCGCTGCCCGTAGTGGGGGTGGTCGAGGTCGAAAAGGGTATCGAGCGGGTCCCGGCGGGGTGGGTGGTGATGACGCCCAAGGGCGGTAGGACTACGTTTCGTTTGGGATAGTCCGCGTTGAGCGGGTCGGTGTCTGAGGTCGGAGGAAGTGTTGTCAGTAAGAGTGACTGCGTCATGGCTGGTCAGGGTGCTGGGTTGATACTGGTCTCGTTGGAAGAAAAAAAAAGAACTAAGAAGTCCTGCAAGCGCGTCTTATGGGTTCCTCGGAGACCGGTCCAGGTGGACTTTTTTTCTTCTTCTTTTTCATCTTGATGCGCGGCCAGCAAGCCGAGTGTTTTATACGGTGCCACGAGAACAATATGTCCCAAAACTGAGTTGTGGGCGGGTTCATGACATCGACGCGTTTCAACATTATGTCCATATACAGCACACAATTTCGTCACGTTCGATACACTCCACACAGTATCTAACCGAATTATTTTGCATACGAGACCCGGAATGCCCAAGCATAATCGACTCGATCGACCTCACTCTGTGGAGCATCAATCGTTAACACTCCATTTTGGTCAATGCTCCACTCGAGTCCCTCTCCAGCTGTCATTGTCTCGGTGGTCGGCCCGAGCAGTGTGATGGTGTCTCCATTTTGAATAGGAAGCACGACGCCACCCGCGTCAACGACAACGGAGCTATTCGTAGGTTTGTTGAAGGCGACGATACAGAACGTTTCAGGCGTCGTCAGGAATCGGTACGACCCCGTCGGATCCTGCGATGCTTGGTACCAATAATCCTGTAACATTTTTCATAATGTTTGTTTCATCACGGACGCGCACGATACATACGGTGGCGTAAACACATTCACCAGCGTATTTGAGCCATTGGCCAGCTGCGAGGAGGTTATCTGCCATTGGTGCGATTATGTCACCTTCTGCGGTGGGACCAACATTCAACAAGCTGAAGAGGGGGTAAACGACCGACCAACTAGAAACGGGTATGGGAGCTGGCTTACTAGTTTCCGTTCTTGCTCACGACGTCGACCATGGTATGGATGATAGTAGTGCCATTCTTGTATTCCGATGCATTGGTGGCATTGTTAATACCAAAGCTAAATGGGTCCATGCCTTCGGTCGTCTCCCATTTTCTTGTAGAGAGTGATCCGAACAGAACATATTCGGGTGTGTCAAAGTCAGGTACCGCACCACAACCTATAAAATCAACGGTCAAAGCACAAGAATTCGAAAATGACTCGAGGGACGAACGGTCATTCATAGTGACCTGGTACCCATTCTCCATAGCATTGTTATAGTACTGTGCTGCGAATTCCAGCGTGTTGTTTGGACCGCCGATGTCACACCACTTCAACGAGCGTCAGTACAGAATACACCAATACCCGTACAGACATACCATGATCTCAGTCCCGTAATCAAGAGCGAGAGACAGCATGTGGGGGTATTGTAGGTCTTGGATGTAGTCGGAGACATTGAGTATGCCGGTGTGGGGTTCGAGCTCTGAATATTTGAAGGCATTGCGTGCGAGTCCTCCGGGCCATATATCGAACCCGTATGGCGAAAAGTGCGGATTAAACCTTGAAGTATCCGATACCAATTAGGCGCTCGGCATAGCTGGTATTCGAAAAGGATGACCCACCACTCAGGGAGCGAATAGTAGGTCCCACGGTGGAGGTTGGGTTTCTCAGCTTTTGCAGTCTCCATCAGCTCCTTGAGAAAGTCGCGGTAGGGGTTGAGGTAAACACTACTTCGGTGCGTCGTGTTCTTCGTATCAAACAATCCATATCCATCATGATGTTTCTGTAGAATCCGTCAGGATGAAATCCATCAACACCAATGCTCCACGAACCGTAACAAAGACAAAATATTTGGCTCCGGCTTCGTCGAACAAATCTAGCCAAGCACTTGCGTTCCAGTTTCCTGCCGTGAAGTTTGCGATGAAGTCATCGTAAACCACGTCCTGTGAAAAAATATTGGATCAATCAAGCTGTGACCCTAACCTCAATGCAGGGTTACTCACAGCTCCATAATTTTCCAGATGGTAGTTCCAGGTGGGATTGCTTGGATTAGGTGGGTTGTGGAGTCCCCAGCTGGATATTGTTTAAATTCTAGAAAAAGGAAGTAATGGTGCATAACACTCACTCGTACCACTCGGAATAAGAATACGGCGGGCCCTAAACGTTGCGTAAGCAATCTACAGGTCAACGTTTCAACTTGAACAAGACAGCCTACATAAGCGGGAACGCTATAAATACCCCAGTGGATGCTAGTGTGTGTGAGTCGTTCGTTCTATACCATCATATCGTCTCCTACTCACAATATTCCATATTTTGCTTGGTTCCACTCGAACGAGAGTCAATAAGGTCACGCGACATTAGGAAAATAAACCCACCCAAGTTGGGGGCTCGTGCGTGGACAGTACACTCTCATCAGCTGTCCATGTTTGTCGGAGGGGGGTAATAGGCCACCCAGACGACGTCCCGACAACGTTTCCATCGGAGTCTTTGATCTGAATAGTCGCATTCCCAGTACCGTTGTTGTTCAAGACGAGCACATCGAAACGCGCCTGATCCGCTGGCACGAGACGGTATACAACTCCTGGCGTCACTGTTGTTACACCTTCGCCAGTCACCTCCACCTCGTATTTGGACTGAATGGACGTATTGGGGGACGATGCAAGGCTTCCCGGCAAGAGATTTGCCAACGTGATCGCGACTGCTTGGGCACGTTGTCCGTTGACATCTTCCCAACGAGTGCTGAATTGCACTGTGCGAATTGACAGTTCTGGACCGGTTGGTGCAGCAAGCGGGACAACGGATGGCGTGATCGATATTGCAAAGATATGGAGCCTGTCTGGAGCGTTCGCAGTCTGCGGGAGCGTGATACTCTTCAACGCGACGTGAGAGGGAACAGATACCGAGAGTTGGAATATTTGAGATGAATTCCAGTTCTTGGAAGCGCCATAGTTATCAAAGTGGTAGGGGCTAATTCGGAACGTGGTCAATATAGCTCGAGGGAAACGAGGTTGTGAAATGGGCTCACGTTTTGATATCGCCCCAATTTATGGTCGGGTATCTCCACCAATTCTTTCCTGTGACTGATATAGGATGTTGAAGTGATGGGAAAAAGACGGTGGGGTTGACAGCTCACATAGAAGTTCTGAGACGGAGTTGTCCACATAGTTGAGGTTGAACATGTGATTGAATTGATCTGGTGTGGAACGTGCGTTAATTGAGCTCATTGACACAACATACCTACTAACCATCGGTCCCATCTCCGGCATAAAGGAGATGAAGCCCGTGGACATAGGTCGCATTGGGAAGCTCTACGACTTGGCCTTGGGCAATGACATTATCGTCGCCTGCGCCCCATGAAGTTGGCAGGTCGTACTGAAGGTGGTGATTCAGTCCCCACGAACGCTGAAGAGCATCAAAAGATTGACCGTGACACCGTTGAAGAGCCAAGGTCCTGTAGGGAGATATTCCGCTACATATGTTGAGCCATTCTTGTTAAAATTACCAGTAGTGCCATCGATAGATGCAGCTTGATTATTGAAGTAGCTCGATAGTGGGATAGGGGTCGAAGGAAATTGGACGAGAGAGGAAGAGGTGGTGCCAAAGTACGCGAGCAAAGCTCCACAGAGCATAGGGACGCTGAAGACCTTCATGGCAGCCCCCATAGCCCACTCGCTTTCCGTAGCACACGCCTTCTGTAACGCCTGGAAATCTAGTGAGAGGAGTTATACCAATCTCTCAACTGAAGTCGTCTGACCATGGTCACCACGTGCATCTTCATTCTGATTGGGGTTGACTTCTAGTGCCAGTGGGGGGAATATTCCAGTTGGGTGATCCGCCGATTAGACAGTGTATCAGTGGTTCAATCCACCAAAACTATTCAGCGTCTAATCAAGTTTGGCACAGCGACGAGGCCGCCACAACGCTGGGATGAATACTTGGCACCTTAGAGGAGATAAATTATGATTCCGTCAAGGATTCGAGGACGTTTCATGGAATAGGTTTAAATCTAGGAGGTGACAGGAGAAAGTACGTACGCAATGGCGAGAATGAATGAATGGTTTCGAAGTCCTCCCTCACAGCAGACGCCCCAAGTGGATTCAGGTTGGTACTCAATGGTACCCTGACGCTGCAGGATCAAGATACGTTCGGGGAAGTAGTAAGGGACACGGTTGTCCGGATGCAGTCGGTGTGAACTCTATATCAATTAATGCAATTGGACAAGTAGAAATATATGTTTTCGCTGTTATAGATACTCGAATGGGTCCGTGGCACGCCCCTTCCTACGTTTCCGCTCTTGCCTAGTGCTTTATTTTGCTTAACTTCTTGGCAGTGCATGTTCGCGTCGAGCTGTTCGTGGAATTTGAGTTGGTTGAGTCGCCCAAACGGGAATGAGGACGTACATGCTATACAGTAACGACACCGTATTCGATGGATAGCGCAGGAGAGGTAGAGGATGCACACCGGACACCAAACCTCAGGCCTCGGGTTTCAAGAGCGAGGAAATTGAGGCGGAAAGTCCATTTAAATTTTGGAGTGGCTTGGGGTGACCGGCGCTTCGCATCTACATATGTAACAGTTCACAATTTCCAGTACAATCACCACTGCACGAGAGCTCAAGACAATATCACGGTTGTCGCCTATCCAGCGAGACCTGGCAAAAACGAGTCAAAAAGAGACCGACCGACTGACTCACGATGACTCTCGTCGGATGATCCGCGATTTCATACTTACGCTACAATTCTGAGAACACTTTCGACGAGGCTTGCCACAGACGGTCATCATCGACATGTCCAGCACCCCAGGGATTCCATGGCTTCTCAACTTTTGTCAGAAACCTAAAATGGTTGTATGCTCAAAGAGCCTCAAGCTGTCGGTTTTCAATGGTACCACGAGTGTTAGGTTGTTTGGCGACCCATGAGCCTATTCGCAGCAACCAACCTTCGAATTCCAAACCATGCGTTCTGCCGTTTCGAACCACGCATAGGCACACAGTATGAGGAGAGCTGTACTCGCCTGCACAGCGATTCTCTAGGCCCTTTACTCGAGAACGCCACTCCCGCAAGTTCTCGATGCTTGGCCCCTAGCCATACAGTCCTCCGACTATGTTCAACCTTCAGGTGCTGTAGCAGTGTCTCGAGCCGTCAGGGCCACTGCATTACCTTATGGACTGATTGCCGAACTGGTGGTTGAAAGTGCATGCGAAGATGAGATGGTAGGTCATCGCTACCCACTCGTTGCGGAATTCAAGAGTTATATGTCCTTCTGAGATGATTCATCAATTGGCATCAAAAGCTTCATAAAGATTGAAATATGCATGGGAGGTACGTGGGCTTTGCTGCAGTGCAACACGTTGCGCCGCTTGGAGGTATTCTCGGCGTCGACGTCATTTACCACGGTGCGTTGCAACTGAGATTAACTCCCAAATTCGCAGGTGAGTTATGCAGGGATTACTCTAGGTATGTGCCTTCTATAATAATAATAAAATCAAAATCAGAGTAGTGAGATCAAGGGAGGGGTACCTCTCGCACTGGTGATCCACACGTCGATCATTGAGATTAATGAACACTCGCGCGGAAGGAGTGTGGAGTGACGATGTCTAAATATCTTTCATTCATCAGATCCGAGGAGGGTACACGTTGCACGCACTGTCTCATTCTATCCATGTTAGCGGGATGCAGACAGGTTGACCTTTAAATCTGTCGCGGCGGGAAACGTTCACAGGCTGGAAATGCAGGTAAGCGAAAGAAGTTCTTTATCTCGGGTATCGATGGGAGGACAGGCAGCTGACATGAAAGAGTTCCCTTGTTATCAGACGCCTTAGCAGAGAAAAAGCAGAGCCGAGATTGATTAGCGCTGAGGTTGATTATATATGAAAGTGAGGTACGAGTACGAGAATTTGATGTATTTCCTTCCACCCATTCCGCTCGTACCCTGTGGGGTATCTTACTGTTGACAAGGATTCCATTCCTATGCCTACCCGACGACACACAGCATTTGCACCAGTTCACCATGGTTCATTTTGATCACCAGCCGATGGGTACGCGCTGATCGGCCCATTGATCTGACTGGCCTCTTCGAACATGGCTGACGTTCGCATCAAACACTCCGGAGCGTCCCCGCCTTAACCGACTCGAAGCGGAGATACATCCTGTTTCGGATATGCCTACCAAGTCTGGTTGCTTCATGGCAAGGATCAAATAGAACCTTCCGAATTACATGCTGCATGCCAAGTTACTGGCATCGTTGGAACGTAGTACAAAAGACATTTACAAGCTCGCCATTTCGCCATTCCACCCCTTCGTCCTCTCCCATGGATCCGTATTATTTTTATCTCCATCAGCTTTCCAATCCCTCCTCTCCGTCCGCACAGCCTGCCCCTCAGTGAGCAAGCACCCTGCTCCTACGTCCTGCCTCCATTGGAAAAATCTAACTGCTCTTGTGTAGATCTGCATATCACCCTCACCCAGCAGTAAATCCATGCACTTTTCCAAACTACGGAGGATACAGCACCAACCGGGGTCCAGAAGTAAGCTAGCATTTTTTTTTCTGGGCTCGCGCTCATAAGCGTGTAGCGGGAACACGCGGTTTTACACCTCGCGAACCCAATGATGGGAGGAGAACCTTCCACTCATGGGTGCGGTCCTCATTCTCTTCATTTTCACCAGAGTGCTGATGGAGTTGTGTAGAGTGGCTGCTGCTTGTCAGTGCTGGTGGCTTACAGGGGGTATACCTTGCAAGCAAGGCTTCGCCAAATTTGACGACTTAATCGTCCACCTCCGTTCGCACGACGTGCAGGGATCTGCGGCACGGAAGCTGGACTGTCAATGGTTAACAGACAGAGGGTGCTGCGATAAGAAGTACCGCAGAGATGGGTTCAAGCGCCACATTGGTACCCATCTCCGCCGCTCAGTTCCCTGCACCCAGTGTGACAAGTCCTTCTCTCGGGGGGACTCTATGCATGCGCACCGGAAGAAGCAGCATGAGAAGAAGTAGTTGCCCGCTGTTTTCTATTTCTAGATAGGCTATACTATGCACCTTGCTTCGTGCATACCATCCTGTAATTCTAACGTGATGATACAATGTAGATGTATTTCTGCTGTGTAAAAAGATTTTCCAAACAGAAACAGCATTTCCTGCCAGTGCGTAGTGCATGCCGGACTTCCCTATTCCATTCAACGTTAGGGTAGAAATTATATATATTAACATGGTCAATACCCCATTTTTGGGGGGCAGTTTGGGGCGTACAGGCTCGTTGGTCATCAGGGACCTACAGCAAACGAGTTGGCGAGCCGGGTGGGAGCCCGCACGAGGAACGCACTCGGTCTCTGTAGTTGTGGCTGCGGCGTTGGGAAACCTAACCTTACCGATCCAAGTCGGCGTGATCCGCCTGATTCGTCCGCCATGTACCTTTTTAAAAAATCCAATTTATGTCCTGTTGGGGTATATGTACCCTATGTAGGACAATCACCGTGCACCCTGGTGAGCCGGCTGACGAAGAGTGTCGGCTCAATCCATGTTTGGATCCAATTGATTTGGCTGTAGGCGTCCATGAATCTCGTAATTAGCCATGGCCATCGGAGGCTCTGGCAGATAGGTTGAGTTGTCGGAGAATGAACGTCTGTACGCAAAACAAGTAGAGGAGTAGAGGACACGACGTGGGTTGACCGGATAGGAGTATCGGTCGACGCAGTCGACCATCGGATTTAGACGGGACAAAATGGATGACCCTTCGTGGACCTGTAGCGCCACGTACTGGGACAAATTCAATTAGAATACAGCGGAAAATATATATATCACAAAAGTGCTATACTTGGTTCTAGACAAGGTTCACTGATAGGCATGTTCAACTTGAATTTAATCGTCGTTTCCAAATGTGACTGTGCGTCACAATTGTCCGCTACCGTCCATTCAATTATTTGTGCGGTTACGAACGGTAGGGAGCTCACAAAAGGCGGTGTGATAGGGTGAGTCATCGTGGCAGAGTGCGCCGGTGGAAGTGTGGAAACTCGGTCAGGTGCCACCTTGTAATGAGGGGGGCGGGAGTTGACTGAGGACGCCCCAGCCACTGCAGAACCGTATGTGGCCCGGCCACCAAGGATCACGTCGAGGGCTCTCAGGACACGCGGGTGATATATGGGGGTTCCAACATCAGTGCTATTGCCTGGAAATGGACTAGGGTTTGCCGTTGTTGTGGACGCATTCATATGAACCGTCAGTGGATACTGTCGTGTCTTTTGGCTGTTTATGTCAAATCTGAAATTCGAGAACAACGAATGATTAACGGTTGTTGAAATGCTTTTACTTACTCTGAAGGTGAGGAGCATCCTCCCGGAAAGCAACTCGCCGTGGATGCATCCTGCCAGCCGTCGTGACCTGTATTACGTCGGAAGTGCATCAGGTTGCGGGAATCTGCGTGTGATGACATCACGTTCATAGAGTTTACCGAAAGCAGGCACGTGGTAGCTCAGGCGGGACGAGGCATATTTGCGATCCTTGTGCAATGAACGAATCTTATCCTATCGCATCGCCTAATGGTGGGGGAGGGGGAATGAACCTCCGAGGGTGCAGCGGGAATGCACCCAATTGCTGTGCATTTTGTTGGCGTGATAACTGCGCTGTGCAGGGGTCGCACGAAGAAGACATGAAGTGGCTGGTGGATCTCCATATTCTAGAAGACATGTTTAGAAGGGCTCAAAACACCATCATGCGACGGGACATGCCAACATACCCAACGAGAGTTATGCAACAGGGGAACTAATCATCTTCAGGTGTCGTAGTGGTACACTACTCCCTCTCGAGGTCGTTGCCGACGCTCTATCCGTCAGCGGAGCCCAAAGTGCGATTCCTGTGAGACAATAAATAGTTAGCTGTGCAGCCCCAAGTCATGCTCGTCACGACGTCACCGAGCTCACATCTGAGCCGTCCATCAAGCAACTAAGGCACACTGAATACGTGGGGAAACCTGGACGGAGCCAATTAGCATCTGCGCCTGACTCAAAAGAGAAGAAGGCATTGAGTATTTACTTCCTCGGCGGAGAATCCCGGTAGTGTCAGGTTCCACAGAGAAAGTCCCGTTGTGGCAACCAAATCAGAAGTTTACTTCCAAAGTATATGCAGTGCATTGGCAGGGGGTATTGGGGTACGTGCCAATTGTTGCGTCGGAATAGCCTCCACGGAGAACCTTCCACAGAAGGACGCCAACACCTTGCCGAGGTACGCAACTTTGCAGCATGGGTATATATTTATACCCGGGGTGAAGTAGCAGGAAGTAGTCCGTTGTTACCCAACATACTCTTGAGGCGATCAGCATGCAAAGGCAAGCTGGACGTCTATTTTTGCCGGTCACAGACCCTGTTGTCCCTGGCCCAAACACGTTATTCCCTCCAGAATTGACAGCCGAAAGTGTGTCCATGGGCAGTAGAGCAGGCAACCATGACGATCTGCTCCCTGGAGGGTAAGGACACTTCGCTTCTTCAGTGTGATGACATCTTATGGGTCCGATTCAGCGAGCTGCTTGATGCTATGAATTTTGACATGAATTCGTCGGTCGTTTGCGATACCAGTATACAAAGCCTGACGTTGAAATCATTTACAGGTGGGAATCGACAGTGGAGGAATCCTTTGCCAATATGATGCAGTCCGAGAGTAGTGTTGTTAGTATTCTTGCCCAGGATATCGAATTAGCCTTAATTCTTCTCCTCATTCAGGATGCGGTAATCCAGATTCTGATAGAATACATAGATCAGCTGAAAGAAAATCGCCCAAACAATAACCCAACAAACCCGACACCACTCCCGGAACACCAGTCATATTCGTGCTCCTGGCCTCGTCAGGGTTCAGAGGCCGAATGTGACCACGTTGCACCTAACAGGTCAGCGTTCCTTCGTCATCTTGGTCATACACACCAAGTTTCCGGTGCCTCGGACGAAACGATCATATGTCAGCTATTGGATTCCAAGACGGGTTCACCATGCGAGACGGCAATAAAGCGAGGAAACTTTCCTCGGCACGTTGATACCCATTACCCCATACGCTACCAATGCCAGTATTGTCCTGCCGGAAAGTCTTTCTCGCGCCAGGACAGCTGGAGGAAACACATAAGAATTATGCATCCACAGACACTTGCGGCATCATGATTCATTACAGGCTTACCATATTATTCCAGACCCTTTCGTTAACCAATATTTCTTGCCTATGCGTTCGAGGGTCCGCGTTCTCACCACATACTCCTAACACGCTGTGCACATCTTGGATTCCAAAATCCTTTATCTGGTAGATTGATCTGAAGAGACTATGAGAAATGTTCTATGTCACTTAATGGTTATCGGGGGAAAGAATACCAAGTGACTTACGTCTGCTGCTTCAATTGCGATACAGCATACAATGTCAACAACAACGGCAGGATTGATACATTGCGAAGATGGGGTAGAGAAAACCATGGGAACTATTCACCTCCATACAAGTCCTAGATTCCGGCTGTTTAATGACCAGAAGTTGGTACCAACTGATCAGACCTTCTCTCGTCAAGTACTGTATCAAAGCTTTCCAAGATTTGGACCGTGTATCTTCGCTGCGGGTCAGAAATGATGTGAGCCATGCTTGATAAAATAACTTCATACCTGTCTGTATACCGGGCAACTGAGAAGAGAACTGGATGCCCTTTTGACGAAAGCGTCGGTTTAAGAGAGTAGCACCTATTTACCAACCTGTATATATGAACTGGAGGCCGAAGACCATCCGACCCAATTAGAGCGTGCGAAGTCAACGTTGCAGCTGACCACAAGCTGTGGCCAAAGAAAAGCTGTGGCTTTCTATGAGAAGATGGAGCATAAATGTGTGTATTCATTCCCATACAGCATTACATGTTGGCCACTGGCCAGTCAGAGTACAGAATCTTGCTGTGGCCTTCGTGATCTCACGACAATGCCGGCCACTGGCACAACGCCAAGTTTCGTATGTACAAGGTCGTGTGCTGAGGCGTCACTACAGCATATTGCTGCTGAAATGTGACATTGTTATCAGGTCGTACTGGAATGCATCAAAGCCTCACAACCACAATGACAATGCAGGTGGTGTATTAGGATGAAATACGTACCAGATACATATAAGTGGATATCCTGTAATCGCTGCAGCCTTTGTTGCACAGCCTGCATATCGAAACGGTCTCGGTATTATCCTACTGGAAGAAATATGACGTACTATAGTTCGACGGCAATATAATTGCATCGAGCGCGAACTTCCTGAGCGTGGCATCAATACCATTTCTACGATGGGGTTGGTAATCTTTATTGAGGGCTACGCAGTACTCCTCGCCTTCCTTGCTTACCTTGGAATCAAGCGCTCACGATAAATGGTTGTCGGGGGAGAAAAAATCCAGAGAAACTATCTGACTCACTGTGATTGGTTGATGTGGTAGGGCTCCGGTAGTATCTTGTCTTTGTTCTCATTGTCGAGCCGAATCAGACCCGCGAGATTATCGATGTTCGGTGGACGTTTACGAACTCCTTCGATGTAATTGTTGGCCCAGACCGAATTCTATAGTGAGCACGGGGTTGTCTGTGGTGCGGGAGCTCCTTAGCGTTCGGAAAATCAGCGGGATCCACGATATACGAGCGGAGATGATTGAAGGCTTTGTCAAACTCTTCCTTGATGGGACTACATATCATCACCGATCAGTTTACTCCGACCGCATCTTGGGTAGATGATATCGGGATGACTAGATGGGTGGTGGTCAGCGGGCGCTCTTGTTACGTTTGCCCTCGTAAAATTTACCTTTGTAGGAGAGACAAACCCAATTGTAGCTCTGGTCCCAACGATATTGGCCTTTCTGCTCGGATAAATGATGGAATTGTCACTTTCCGAGCCCAGGAAAGCAGCAGCAAGCTCCCGACAGCCATCACGACTTTGGACTGCCAGAACCCGAGCTAGACGTATCCCTATTAGGGTAGTACGGGGGCAGAGTCTGCCCACCCCACCCACCCGTTGGGGACGTTTCCTTGAAAGTTCGCCCATTCGACTAACCGTCCACAACTTGGTTATGCTCACCCCCAAAAAGGGATGTGGAAGGCGGAACAACATCACAACGTACTCGCGTTGCCACTCGCTTAGAATGATATGATCCCGATGTTGCCTTCCCAAGGAATATAGCTCCAGCTTCGCCGCTACAGGGGCATGGCCTGCGACCTCGAAACCAAGGAGAGCGTACAATCCTGAGCCAGGTAAGAGATGCTGGTCAATGCGAGTCTGGACGGCAGGTGCATACCAGCAGTTGTATTCAAGCTTTTGGGTGGAATTTCAGCGCAAATCGCTCGTGATGTACAAAATGGGTCCTCACGCTCCTCGTGAAGAGATGTAATGCTGTCTGTGAATGCCATATAAAGGACCGTGGCTATACTACCTTTGGCCTTGCGCTTAGTGTCGAGGACTGCTGCCTGCTAAGTAAGGCTTGTGGATTTGTCTCGATGACTGCGTGCAAGGTACGCTTAGAGAATACACACCAGCATCAGTGATAGGCGACCAGAGCGCGGTCCCGTTCTGCCCCTTTCATCCGTTGACGAGCGATCGAGAGCATGCGTTTTGCAGCTGTCTCCCGGAGATGAGCATTCCGGAGCGAAGTCGTGAGTGTCTTGATCTTCTCGGTCATTTCGTTTGTCTCCCATTTTCTTGTGGAGAGAGATCCGAACAGGGCAGTATTGCACGGGTGTGTCGAAATCAGGGACCGCACCGCAACCTGTGAACCTGACAGTCAAGAAAGAGTAGAAAAGAAGAGTAACTTTGGGCACGGACGGTCGTTCATGCTGACCTGGCACCCATTCTCCATGGCGTTGTTATAGTACTGCGCTGCGAATTCTAGCGTGTTGTTTGGACCGCCGATGTCACACCACTTCAACGAGCGTCAGTACAGGATATACCAACACTCGTATAGACATACCATGATCTCAGTCCCGTAATCAAAAGCGAGAGACAGCATGTGTGGATACTGCAGGTCTTGAATGTAGTCGGAGATATTGAGGTGCCGGTGTAGGGTACGAGCTCTGAGTAGTTGAAGGCATTGTGTGCGAGTCCTCCAGGCCATTGCCCAAACCCATACGCGAAGTAGAAATTGAACCTTGAGTTACCCGATATCCATTAGACGCTCGGCACACAACTGATATTAGAACGACCTACCACTCGGGAAGTGAATAATAGGTTCCGCGGTGAAGGTTGGGTTTCTCAGCTTTCGAAGTCTCCATCAGCTCCATGAAAAAGTCGCGGTAGGGGTTAAGGTAAACACTACTTCGGTGCGTCGTGTTCTTCGTATCAAACAATCCATATCCATCATGATGTTTCTGTAGAACCCGTTAGCCTGAGGATGAAATATATCAACACCAATGCTCCACGAACCGTAACAAATACAAAATATTTTGCTCCGGCTTCGTCGAACAAATCTAGCCAGGCACTTGCGTTCCAGTTTCCTGCCGTGAAGTTTGCGATGAAGTCATCGTAAACCACGTCCTGTGAAAAAATATTGGATCGATCAAGCTGTGACCCTAACTTCAATGCAGGGTTACTCACAGCTCCATGGTTTTCCAGATGGTAGTTCCAGGTGGGATTGCTTGGATTAGGTGGGTTGTGGAGTCCCCAGCTGGATATTGTTTAAAATCCAGAAAAAGGAAGTAATGGTGCATAACACTCACTCGTACCACTCGGAATAAGAATACGGCGGGCCCTAAACAAGGCAGCCTACATAAGCGGGAACGCTATAAATACCCCAGTGAATGCTAGTGTGTGAGCCGTTCGTTCTATACCATCATATCGTCTCCTACTCACAATATTCCATATTTTGCTTGGTTCCACTCGAACGAGAGTCAATATGATCACGCTACACTGAGGAAAATAAACCCACCCAAGTCGGGGGCGAGTGCGTGGACAGTACGCTCTCATCAGCTGTCCATGTTTGTCGGAGGGGGGTAATAAGCCACCCAGACGACGTCCCGACAATGTTTCCATTCGAGTCTTTGATCTGAACAATGGCATTCCCAGTACCGTTGTTCTTCAAAACGAGCACATCGAAGCGCGCCTGATCCACTGGCACGAGACGGTATACAACTCCTGGTGTCACTGTTGTTACACTTTCCCCAGTCACCTCCACCTCGTATTTGGACTGAATGGACGTATTCGGGGACGACGCAAGGCTTCCCGGTAAGATATTTGCCAACGTAATTGCGACTGCTTGGACACGTTGTCCGTTGACATCTTCCCAACGAGTGCTGAATTACACAGTGCGAATCGAGAGCTCTGGATCTGTTGGTGCAGCAGACGGGACAACGGACGGCGTGATCGATATTGCAAACATATGGAGCCTGTCCGGGGCATTCGCAGTCTGCGGGAGCGTGATACTCTTCAACGCGACATGCGAGGGAACAGATACCGAGAGTTGGAATATTTGAGATGAATTCCAGTTCGTCGAAGCACCATACTGGAATTAGTACCGATCGTCCCGGTATATGTGATTTCTTGTGGACGTCAGCGTCATGCTGGTGGCTCGGCAAAGATGATAGATCAGCGCCAGCTGTGCAAATGCAATCACCGAGCCTCGGAAAACGGGACACGTCTCCATCCGTCTGCACCGGACCTCGTGTTGGACAGACCGTGGCGCGAGTCCACTGTTTTCGTCAACCCATTCTCTGAAAGAGCAAAATCTCTTTCTTGTTCCAATACATACCTATGATAAATGATGCGAGTTTCACAATAAAATAGACCTCTGAAGTGCTTTATTACAAGCTGGGTCAATGGGAGCATCAACGCGGTCGATGGCTACATACGGCGTCACACAAAACGTTTCAGCTACAGTAGTACATACATGCCAACTCGGCTCTCTAGACTCTCCCGTTGGTTAGATGAGGTTTCAAACGTTCATTCATGGCCAATCAGGAATTCCTCTGCTCAGACCTTCTCCTAGCCGATCATAGATTCACCTGATCCCGGCGAGCACACTAGTACAGCTCCTCCCATCTCTATTTTCCTAGAAAATCGGGATTTAATCAGCATCTCAGTCAGCGGTGACACCACGGGTCTAGTTCCTTCCGTAAGTGGCATCTGTCAATCACCGACGACGTGGATACTACTAGACATCCGTGGCGGTCGTGGATCCCCAGGCGGTTGCTGCGTAGCAAGATTATTGGTAAATTTGTAAGCTTGGGCTTACTAGGTGCCTTTCCGTAAGGACTACAGAGGCGCAGTTCGGGACCCGTCGGCATCT
>JBBPQU010000294.1:0-25981 GCA_038092655.1 Boletus sensibilis | reverse complement strand
GGGGGCCGAATGCTTGGACCGAGTAGTAACCGTACTTACTTGACATAGTCCACGGCGGTGTAACTGTCTGTTTCTCTGTCATTCTTTCCATTTACTGACTGAGATCAGGAAAAAAAAATATAGATCCCGAAAGCGTAACATTACTCACGTAGAAAGATCTTAGCCCGCAAAAGGCTAGATCTTGCAATGGCAGACGCCACTCCACGAAGAGCTAAGCAAGGGACGATGCTATTTGCGACCGCGTGTCATTCTGACCCATCGATCAAACTTCGAGCTTACCTTGTCCAGAGCGAACCACAGGAATACACCAAAGCCTCGGAGGTCGCAATTGTCTTGATGAACTCAGGGTTCGGCGTGGGATGTATCTCATGGCCATACGCGTTGATGTAATACAACCCTATCTCGAGATGGTGGGTTCATCCAAATTCTTGAGATCTATCCAGCGATCTACCCACTGTATATCTTGGCTTCCAATGGTTCATAGCCGCGGTCCTTGTCCATCTGGCTGTACATAACATTAGATCGATGGGGTATGCATTCACCCATGCCATCCACGGGGGAAAATGCATCCATCTTGGGACTGTCTTCTTCAAACGATGACGAGGGATTCACGGGATGGGATATCTCGCACTGTCCAACGAGCCTGATACCATTTTCCTATTAGGAAGCGCTTCCACGCTTGCACGATCCCGGTTTAAGCATGAGGCTTACTAGCTCCGCAGCAATAGTCACCGTGTGGTTGGTTACTATCACCGGCAGTATATTCGCCTTCACGCAGCCTGTCAATCGGTGGCAGAGCCACATTCCCAAGGTGGGACGTACCTGACTGTTGGTGATGGAGGCGAACAAGAATATAGATGGTGGCAAGGACCGAAAGAAGGTTTGAGCACCAGAAATGAAATAATTCCCGATGCTAGGAAAATAGTCATTCCGGCAAGTGCCTCCCTGGACTAGTTCAGCATTACCTTCCAGTCAAAAAGGAAAAGTTCTTGTGAGCACGTTTGAGCACCTCGTTCTCAAAGTAGACGAGAAAACCTACAAGTCCCTGAGAGTTAATACACTCCGTTGACTCGTACATATACGTTCCGAAGCAGTTGACACGGACCTCGGATGGTTTCTTTGCGGTCATTGGGAATTCCCGTCCAGAGAGGACTGTGTCCTTCGATGATGTCTCTCCACTCTTCACGAGCTTCGCGTTCGGAGACGTTCGCGGGTAATCTGTATGAAAGAAGCGTGCGCACGGCACCGAGGGGAGAGTTCGGGGGTGCTGGAGGTATCATACGGACAAGTCTGGAGCGAATATCACCTTGCACACAGTCAGTGACCCACGAGGATAATCAATTGAAGAAACACGAAGGTGGCGTACCTATAGATGGTCCTCCAAGAACGCGAATGATCTCGCTAGACGAACCCCCGTCGTCTGAAACGGGAAGGACGAAACACGCGTTGTCGAACGCGGAGCAGATGGCATTTCCGCCAGAACCGCCCGATATCACCGTGATCTTGGGAGATGACACCAGTGTATCTGTAGTTTGGGCGCTTGTTCTTGGGCGGAGGTCAAAGTTGTTGCCGCTTCCTTGAGTCGCCAGCGGCTGCGGACTGGGGCTCGTGGGCTGCACAGGAAGATCGAATACCGACGAGCTGGGGCTGTCATCAAGGCGACTGCCTTGCCTTTGGGGATGGAGTAGTGCGTGGTCCATGGGCTTGTTAGTTTTACTTTCCGGTTGTGGGATCAAGTGACCATCTCCGGCCGTCTTAACGGTTCTTCCCTGGACATTTGTATCACAAATCACCCCGATAAGTTTCAGACCAAGCTTTTCAGCAAAACTTGCCGCGTTCCACTTTGCCCAATCCTTTGATCTGCTCTTATACTCGGACATGGATTTCTGAAACAGCTGGGATGGAAAAGTCCGTGGTGGAGCAGAAACACTTGCGTCAAGGAAAGCTGAACGTGTCCACCGACACGGGATCTTACTTGTTCCTCGAGGCGGGGCAGCGGGTGATAAGGCATCGTGCGCAGCTTCGTCACAGGTTGCCCGTATCGAACGCACTAGTGACATAGTATTCATGCATGATTGTATCTCAGCCCCCTGAGGCCTGACTAGTGACTCTCCACCGCACCTCTTACAGATGACAAACGCTTCAGGAGAGCAGCCGCTGCCTAGATCCAGTCACGGATTCAATGTATCCAAAAAGATCTTCACCTGTACATCTGTTTGATGCCACCTCGTTCACCAATGCCATTTGCCACCACACAACAAGGCTATGCTGACCCTAATCAATGCTCCGACAAATTGTTAAGTGAGGGTATCGTTCAATGTCATCGAAGCCGTGGCAACAGCAACAGCGCCTTGGAAGCTAAAGCCGTTCGCATGGAAGATAAGTCAGGGTTCAAGGAGGGCCTCCACGCATGGCCCGCACCGTCGTGCTCGTGGCCAGAATGGTGACTGCCGTGATGAAGAAAGCGCTCGCGACAAAACCCCGGACGTGGCATGTGGGCCGTTGTTTTTGTGCTGGCTTTGGGTCCCGCGATTACACGGGGTCAATGCAGGATGTCATATTTGCACGAGAGAAACACTTAGGGAGAGCTGCAAATCGAACTTGACCGAATTTGACTTGACTTTCAACGCTTCCAGAAGATTTGATTTGTGCTGTTGCTTTGGGGTCGTAGTGGAAATCGAGCTCGAATGACAATGGGATACTCTAGTGTCCCTCACACTTGGTCTACACTAGGGATGCTTCGTCAGCACAAGGAACACTGTTGTAAAATGGACCACCTTTGTATATATGGAGTCCTTCCTCGAGATCGTCGAGCCCAAAGGAATTCAATTCCTTGGCATAACTCATATGGTAAGAGAAAAGTAAGTCTCAAGTCCAAAAGTACGCTGCGGAATGTGATATATTAGTGACCATGACACTCATAGCGGGCCTCTGGATTGCGGAACTTGTTCATTGCCGCTTTCCCCCCTTGCTGGGCCAGGACCATGCCAACCATCACTGTCTCGTTTGAGACACCTGGATGGGGTTAGGTGATGGGGTGAGGACAATTATGTAGTTGGAGAAACACGGATGTGGCGTACCTATAGATGGTCGAATGATCTCGCTAGACGAGCCTCCGTTGTCTGAAATAGGGAGTACAAAACATGCGTTTTCGAACACGAAGCAGATGGCAAAAAAATGCCAGAACCACCCCGTACTACCATGATCTTGGGAAGTAATTTCGGCGTATCTGTAGTTTGGGCCTTGGTTCTCGGTCGGAGGTCAAACTTGTTGCTGCTTCCTCGGGTCGCCAGTGGCTGCGGACTGGGTTTGCGGACTGGACAGGAAGATCGCACATCGACGAGCTAGGGTTATCATCAAGGCGACTGCCTTGCCTTCCGGGATGGAGCAGTGCGGGATCCATGGGCTTGCAGTGAGCTCTCGTGCGGGTGTTCAGATTGTGCATCTCCGGATTCGATGGGTTCTTCCCTGGATAGTACATGTATCCGGCTGGCAATGCTGGCCTGTTGTCCTCTTGTGATAGGTTAGACCAATGTTTCAGCCTGGCAGGGATCAGTGTGGTTCAAGAATCAGCCGTTCTGAGACCGAAATCCATGGTCGAACTCCGAGCACGATGACGAAACTTACTACTGAAGCTACCCGCTGACAACCGCAACCATACTCCTCGACCAGCCACAGTGCCCAGCGCTCACGCACTGGTAAATCCGAGCAGCCAAGCTGCTGTGGCATTGAAATCCAGTCTTGAATCCGTTCTCAATGATTAGGTAGCTGCGTGTGAGATGTTCAAGCAATTCTCAGGAATCAGGATCATCTCTCATTACACACAGACCCCCCAACGCCGACGACTGTTAAACTACCATCATGCCTCGTGACTTCCCCGCGCTCCCAAGTTTCTATCAGGCCCTATTTCTCTACTTCGAACCTCGTCAGTTTTCTCCCCAGTCTACCAACATGCCCACAACTAACATGTCACGATGATAGTGTCAACGGTCTCCCCTGCCTTCCTGGCATGGTTCTTCCCCGGACCAGAGTGGTTCCATGCCCAGCTCATCCCAACGGGCACCCCGCCCGAGGCGCTGGACGCGAGAACGACGATGGCGATATGGCAGCTCGGCAATTGTATGACAACCATCTGCAACCCAAGCAGACGTACTTATTACTTGGTTCACTTCTACAGGCTATATGTTGCTGGGATTAATATCCTCACTCGTATTTCGAGCGATCCGGGACACGCTGCCTAACAATCCTGAGGCTCAGGAACGTATCTTGGGCGCGAGCATGACTGCGCTTGCCCTGGCGGATGTGAGTATCACGCATTCCATGCAGGATTTTTCTTCGGGCTAACTACGATGCCGCCAGGTCACGCAGTGAGTAGGTCGCGCATGATGCATATCACAGGTCTGTTGATACGGACACAGTATCATAGCTTCGTGGGTTGGCCTCCCAGAAGACTTGCGGTATTCATTTGGGTCGTGGAACTCGATGACTCACGGAAACATCACCTTTGTTGTCTTTCTTCTCAGTATGAGGTGAGGATTCTGTCTCTCGAAAGTGTTCACAATTTGACATACCCGTCAGGTTGGCTTGGTTTGCTGGCATTGGACGACAGAGGTATTACTACGGCAGTGCAGCCCTAAAGAATCAGAAGTTGGCTTGAGAGTGGGGTCGTTGCCGTGAAACCATATCTACGTGTCCAGATTCGGAACGTCCCCCTCTGTATTGGGTGGCGTAACTGACCCAACTGACAGGCAGAAGGATGTAATAGCTGGTCTCTCTACCGTGTACTCCGAGCAAATCCGTGTGGTGCCCCTTGGTATTTCATGACCCCAACATTTGCTAGAAAATATCGTATCAGGCGGTGTAAGTAGAATGCAAAGGTTGATTTACCCTGCCGTCTTTCCCAACCTTTTTTCTTGGCCTTGAGAAGTGCTTGCTTGCCTTTCATAGCCAGGCTTTGGTCCACGAATCTGCAAGCGCGTGCAGACGGGACACTTCGTGCTGTGGCTTGTGATCGTGGATCTGAGGGTCGGGGTAACGTGCGGATGGTACGGCCACTGAACCTGGAATGAGTGCCTCACAAACTGGACATGAAAAGATATGACATACCCAATTACTAGGTCCTTTGGACGCGCAATGGATTTTCGCCGTCGTTTCTTGACCGTTTGATGTTGAGTCGATTCTGCGTTTTTCTTGGGGTGCGGTTTCGAATTTTGGGGGGCAAAAGCAGCTGCGAATAGGTCGTCCGCAAGATAGTCGGCTTTCCTGCTAAATTTGAGGATATTCGCTTGGAGGGGTGTAGTCTCCTCGTCTTGCTCGACTTCGTCCATTTCCTCGTCATCCGTTGGAGCCTCCGCGTCTATCGAGTCACTTTCCCCCAATGACATTTCGGCGTCGTCGTCGCCTTCGTCTTGCAAAAAGGAAGAGTCCGAACCCGATCCCATGTCATCGCCTGAGTCTATTCCCCGTCCAAACCCCTTGAATTCGCCATCGTCGCTGTCGTCGTCCTTCTCTCCTTCGTCACTCCCTTCGTCTGCCGCATCCCTCATAGCTCTCAACATCCTCGCTTCCACATCGTCGTCATGATCGCCTTCATCCTCACCACCGTCTCCTTCGTCTCCTCCCTCTGACTCCTGATCCACGAATCTGACCCCTTTCAACTTCTCGCTCGTCTTTACACCTTTCGTCACACGCGCTCTTTCTTTCAACTTTTGATCTCTCTCCCGATTACGCGCCTTTCTGCGTACTTTTTCCTCCGCCTCAAAGTCGTGCAGGGCTTTTTTATTACGTTTCGCGTCGGCTTTGGACGTCGAGTAGGAAACGACTTCAGGGGCGTCGTCATCGCTCGATGAATCTTGGATTCTTCGTGCTTTGCGTGCCATTGCAATGTTTCGGTGCGAGAGTAAAACTAAAAATAGAAGCAAGGAAAAGATCACGAGTCACGTGACTCGTGCAGAAAGGGGCTATTTACGTGTTTTTGGGAGCCGTTGAATCCATAGTAATTTGCCTACTCTGTCGCAAGCTGTAGTATTTATGCATGATGTATCTCAGCTCCCGACTCTCCATTGTACCTCTTACAGATGACAACACATTAAAAGAGAGCAACCGCCATCCAGATTCGGTCATAGATTCAATGGGAGCAAATCGTCTTAATTGTCTTCACCTGGGCATTTGTTTCATGCCACCCCGACGTGACCCCGTTCACCAACTCCAACTGCCTTCAAACGTAAAGCCTTCACTGACCCCGACCAATGCCCCCACAAAGAAGGAAGTGACGACGCCATTCAATTTCATCGAAGCCTTAGCACCAACAGAAACATTTTCAAAGCTGAAGCCGTCAGCATCGAAGCTTGCATAAAACAGGGCACCTTGCAGATCACCGACGCCAAGGGCAGGTCCCCACGCGTGGCCCGAGCCGGAGTGCTGGTTGGCAACAATGTCAAGTCCCGTGATGAACAAAGCGCTGCGGACAAATCCCGTGGCATAGCAGTGAGGTAACCCATCAGCAGCCGCTTGGGCTGCAAAGACCTGGTCATCAGACTGGGATAACACAGTCTGAGTGTTCACGGCGAACTTCTGGAAACCAACAGTTCCACCAATGGACTCTATTCCCTTGATGATGTTGGAGATACTTGGATGCGAAGCTATTTCGGATGGAGACCAGAAACATGTCGCACAAAGCTTACCGTTGTTTTTGTGCTAACTTCGGGTCCTGTGGTTACACAGGGTCAACACAGGATGTCATATTTGCACGAGAGCAACACGTACGGAGAGCTGCAAATCGAGCTCGGCCTGTAACTTAGCTTTCAACGCTTGTGCATCTGAGTCCTTTTCATGTGCAGCCAGTTCCTTGATGGCCTTGGTCCAGACACTATACAGTGGTCAGCGAGGGTACCCAGAACAGGGGATGTGAAATGACTCGGAATCGAAAGGGTCAAGTGCCTGAAGATCCATCATACACACAAGCGGTTAGCGTGCGTGTCTATTAAAGTGTCGGTTCACTAACCGGAACAAAGTCACTGAATGCATCCGGATTCGTGTCATATCCGGCGGACCCTCCGAGACGCTCGATCTTGCGGAGTATTTCAAGCTGACTGTAGCATGCTCATCTGAGACAAACAGGCGAAATGCAAGCACTCACACAACGTAGTCTGCAGAGGAACTGATGGGTTTACGAGGAACAGTCATTAGAATAGCTAGAAAATTGTAAATGCGAGTACTTGTGTGGACTTGAGAAAGGAGATGGGGGACATCTCCCCGCTCAGGGCGTCCATGTTTAAACCTGGATGGCTGGAATTTATAAATAGATAAGTATCCATAGTATTTTGACAATACCCATGACGAGCATGCAGCTCTCTCCATCTTTGAAACTTGAAGGGCTTCTCCATGCATTAGAGGTTGAAAATATGCCATTCTATGTCAACGTTTCTATCTGAACGAATGGAAGTGGTCCGGCATAGCTCCACCGAAGTGTTTTGAACATGACCTTCTTCACGAATCCATTCTGGTGTATCAATATCATCGATCGTCAATGATCGACAAGCAAGGTAGAGCTGGTGTGGCGGGGCTTTGGTGGCTGTGAGCACTGTCCCAAAGATGGGTAATTTGATTTGCTGGTGGTAGTCCGATTTCATCTGTTTGCGGTGTACGACTTTGAAGGAGGACAAGTACGCTCACTCGCTCGCCTCGTCACACATACACTCAGGTCCCCCGTATCGACTGCACTCGTTCATAGCATTCATAGTACATGATGTATCTCAACCCCCGATCCTTTACAGTCTTTCAGATGACAAAACACTACGAGAACAACCGCTGCTTAGATCCAATCACAGACTCAACGTATCCAACCTTAAAGACCTTCACTGGGCATCTCTCTCATGCCACCCCGTTCACCAATGCCAACCGCCACCAAACGACATGGATACACTGGCTCCAATCACTCCCCCCACGAACCGGGAAGTGAGGGTACCGTCCAATGTCATCGAAGCCATAGCAGCACCAGGAAGGTTTTGGAAGCTAAAGCCGTTAGCATTGAATTTGTCATAAGTCAGGATACCCTGCAAATGACCGACGCCAAGGGCAGGTCCCCACGCATGGCCCGAGCCTTGGTGACCGTTGGCACGAAGGTGAAGTGCGGTGATGAAGAAAGCGCTCGAGACAAAACCCCAGGCGTGGCAGGAAGGCCACGAGCGACCAGCAACAGTTCGGTGCTCATCAGGAATATCAGGCATTTCCACCATAGCCTGGGGGTTCTCTGTGAACTTCTGGAGACCGACAGATCCGCCAAGGGATTCTATTCCCTTGATGATCTCAGAGACACTTGGATGCGAGGCTATGTCACGACGGAGAAAAATAAACACGTCGCACAAAGCTTACCGTTGTTTTTGTGCTAACTTCGGGTCCTGTGATTACACGAGGTCAACACAGGATGATATATTTGCACGAGAGCGACACGTACGGAGAGCTGCAAATCGAGCTCGGCCTGTAACTTGGCTTTCAACGCTTGTGCATCAGAGTCCTCTTCATGTTCAGCCAGTTCCTTGATGGCCTTAGTCCAGACACTATACAGTGGTCAACAATGATATACCGAGAACAGAGGACGTGAAATTACTCGGAATCGAAAGGGTCAAGGGCCTAAGTTATACACCCAAGCGATCAGTGGGCATGTCTACTAAAACGTCGGTTCACTCACCGGAACAAAGTCACTGAATGCATCCGGATTCACGTCATATCCGGCAAATCCTCCGAGACTCTCGATCTCGCCAAGTATGTCAAGCTGACTGTAGCACACTCGTTTTAGACAGACAAAGGCAAGCGCGAGCACGAGGACTCACGTAGCATAGTCTGCGGGGGAACTGATGGGTGGAAGAAAAGCAGCCATTGGGGTGGCTAGAGAGTTGGTAATGCGAGTACTCGAGTGGATTTGAGAGAGGAGATGGGGGACATCTCCCCATTCATGGTGCTCGTATTTATACCTGGATGGTTGGAATATGTAAATAGTGTCAAAGCATCCATATCTTGATACTACCCTTGATGAGCATGCGCTTCTCTCCGCTCTCGGAGGGGCTTCTACGCATTCAGGTTCTGCTAGGGACCATACGACCTTGCTAAGTCCAACATGCCACTGATATGGACGGAGCGCTCAAAAGCTGCGGACGATTGTTAACCAGGTCTTCGTCACGAGTCCTTCCTGGTTTGTCAAATATTATCCATCGTCTAAACCGACAACCAAGGCACAGCGCTTACAGACCACCACCTCATTCCACATACGGAAGGTATTTCGACTACGAACGTCTCTTCAAAGTGTTTCGTTCGCGCGGTCTACTTCTGTGTCAAAATGGAGAAGTCACATATGATGGTGGGCTCATCACCTGAGAGGGAAGTTTGCGGAGCATGGGGTGATTCATGTTGAGTGAAGGTAGCTAGTTTAACTGCCCGCACGCAAGGATCAATATCTTGACAGGTTTATCCTCACATTCATGTCATTCCGGGGACAATATGACCTTGCTATGTCCGACGTTCTATTGGGAAGGGACGCCTGATTTCATACACGAACGGTACCTGAATACGAGCATCTCTTGGTTTCGTCTGCACGATCCATTGCTGTCAAATTGAGAGCATAATGGTGTAATACTGGGCTCATCACCTGAGAGGCGAGTGCACCGTGAGCTGATGAATGTTGAGATAAGGCGAACTAAACTGAGAGGCAAGGATCAATACCTCGATAGGTTTCTCTCCTTGCATTCAATTTGTGTCGGGGACAATATATGGCCTTGTCAAGTCCACTGTTCTATCGAAAGAGACGGAACGCTCGAAAGCCGCGGGCGTAACGCGCGTGCTCCACAGGATCGTCCATATGAGCGTCTGCACAAGCCCTTTCTGGTTCATCAAATATCATCGATCGTCAAGACCGACAAACACGGTAGAGAGCTTACAGGCGGCAGTTTGGTTCCACACAGATGGTGGCTGAATCCCAGCGTCTCTTTGTTTCGTAAGTCCGCTCGGTTGGGGAAATAATCATGGCATGAGCCTGTAGGCTCATAACAAGAGAGGAAAGTTTGTGGAGCACGAGTTATTCTAGGACACTGCTGTATTATATGAGGGATCGCATTGGCCAAAAAATTATTGGCTATCTATGTTGGCGAGCTTCATCCCTTCATTGATCCTCAAGA
Organism: Boletus sensibilis; assembly: GCA_038092655.1. Classification (NCBI taxonomy): domain Eukaryota; kingdom Fungi; phylum Basidiomycota; class Agaricomycetes; order Boletales; family Boletaceae; genus Boletus; species Boletus sensibilis. Next base: position 15,812 of record JBBPQU010000294.1, on the reverse strand, counting down.
ACAGTTCCAAACGCTCTCTTCCCTGGATGAAACATACAGTACAAAAAACGACAACCAACCAAACAAACATTTACATGCCCTCACGCCTACTCGTCTCCCCTCACAACGAAATAATTCACCCCCACCAACTCGAGACCATACCTTTCCGCAAAACTCGCCGCGTTCCACTTTGCCCGATCCTTGGACCCGCTCTTGCATTCATGCGCCTGTGTAGGGATAGAAAAGTCCACGCTCGGTTCTTGGTAAAGCAAAAACACTGGCGTCCGAAAAAGAGTCAGCGGCGACATGTCTGCACGGATATATCATATTTTACCATAGCGATGAGGTCCTGTGCCTCGAGGCGGGGCGGGCGGGTAATAAGGCGTCGTCGCCGGCCTCGTCACGCGCGCACTCAGGTCTCCCGTATCGAGCGCACTCAAAGCTGGGGCCTTGAGACCCGTCACCTATACACCATGCATGCTCGTCAGCACACACATTCCCATAACCTCATCCAACTCACGAGCCAATGTCGCCACTGCCCCATCTTGGGATCGTCCCTAGACGGCGCGTCCGGATCGGTCATGACGAGCGTATACCCCACGTCGCTCGCCGCTGCAAACGACTGCATAGGGGTGAACGACACAGAGGGTTCGTCGGCCGTATCGATCGTCGTCAGCGTGTTTCCCAACAGGGCTTCTTTCCCAGTGGGCCATTTCACGGCGAGCAGCGCTTCGGGGGTGAAAGGGGTCTTGGAGGGGATCACGTCTGGGATGATGCCCGCCTCTTTGATGGCGGTCGTAACTGCGCTCATGGGGTCGAGAAGTGGCATGGTGTATCGTGTGGACGGGCGTTGGTGAAGTTGCGATTTGGGATGTCATTTGTAACGCACAGGGGTATTCCAATGACGACAGTGGCGATGTCCCGGCGATGTAGACACCGTGCCCATGTACAACGCATTTGCAACAGTACGAACCGCTCGCATGTTCATCCAAATGTTCGAGGATAGTACCTTGAAGAAAGAGATGATCGGCGCACTCCAGCTGTGGGAGACTCGACTCGCAAGTGTCCAATGATATCATGCTACATCTGTACGTTACACACACGACACTTCACAACTCTTAGTATTCATTGTTGCATAAACTACCCACAACTCTGTCAATAAAACGCCGAAGAATTGACCGAAAAAAGTGCCACTCACCGCATCAGCGACAGACTCTGGGATATCCGATACACCTCCGACGGTCTTTGCTTCGGTCGAGCTAATCAAACTCATCTGACGACCCAGCTTCTGCAACTCTACCCAAAAGGCCTTGTTCCCGTTCTCACCCGCGCAGTCTTTCTTCAGTCCTTTCAAGATCCTGTGCGACCGACAAGTCAAGGCCAGTGCTGACAAGTAAATGTTCCAGCTCACCCGTTCCACGCGTCCATCTCGTCCTCCTGTACATCACACAAGTTCGATTAAAGCGAGTCCGAGCCATCTACGATGCAGAACGTGCACTCACCCTCAAACATGACTCGCGCAACTCCTTCAAACACTCCACCATCTCATCTTTCCGTCGACTCGCAAACGGTCGCCCAACAATCTCTCTCACCACGACCCCGAAATCTTCAACTGCCTTCGTCACTACGTCGCCCTGCTTGAGGTTCTGACGGAAATCCCTGAGCGGATATGCATTCCCAATGATCCTCCCCGGCGCTCGCTGTGGGTCAGGTTCTGGCTCGGGGGAAGCCGTCGGGGTGGGCAACCCAGGTGCACTTGGTTTCGGTTTCGACTCCAATAAGAGTTCCCCATCCGATTCCGACTCCGTCTCAGAGTCGTCCACCGACAATTTCTTCTTCCCGGCACGAGACAGAGAAGTGTCGGCGACCTGCGACTTGGAGGGGTTCGCGACAACGGGCCGTTTTCGAGCGGGACCCTTTTGGTCGAGGAGAATCATGTCCTCGTCTTGGTCCTGTGCGTGCATATGATCGTCCTTGCGTGCCTTTGGAACTCTCTTGGGGACTGAAGAAAGTGCCATATGGTTAGCGAAATACGGCGTTGACGCGAAAAATGAAACTAGGGTAATACGTGCCTTCCTTGACCTTGAAGGCAGCCTTGCACTCCTCCAGGGCATGTTTTGCAGTCTTGAGTACACGCTTCGGAGGGTCAAAGTATTTGGTAAGCTCAAGATGTGGTGGCGGAAGAGGGTGGGTCGTGATGTCTGATACTACCGCAGAGTGGAACTGGGCTTGCTTCGTGCGGTGAATGGCCGGGTTATACGAGAGGCGTGGGTCGAACCAAGGCTGGCGAGATCTGGGGGAACCTATCTGAGCCCCGCAAGACTAATGAAAGTCGGATTTTATAGACTTACCCCTTTTCATCCTTGTCCCCTGCCTCCATGAGGTTCATGGCATCCACGAAGTTGTCCATAGCTTCGAGTTGCTCCTCTGTTGGAATATAAGGATGTTTCGTGATTTTTTCGCCCGACCTTGAGACAAGGGTAGAGAGCGAGGGAAAGGTATAGTGTCTGACGTCGTCCGCAAAGGGCATCTATACAACGATCATCCGTTATTATTCCGGCATGACAAGGGAGGGAAGAATATACCTGCACCCATAATAGTACATCCACGTTCGGCCATACTATGGGCGAGAGAACACCCATCTTTGGGTCCGCACCTTCACGGCTCACCATTCTCCCAATTGCCAAGACACCTTTTTGGAACATGGCTTGAACGACGGACGAGAACGCGAGCTGATCGGGCACAGAGGTCGGGGAAGCATAAACATATGAAAGCTCGCCCATGGGATACGAACGATTCATCTAGAAAACAAAACCAATGCATTTGAAGCGGAAGACCCAGGAAAAGTGAATGAGACGCACGTTCTTCCTCTGGAAAAATCCACATATTTCCATGCCCTTCTTAGTGTTTAGCCGCTCAAACTGCCCATCGGGACAAGGGACATAGGTTGACCCATACTTGAACCCTTTGATAAGCTGCTCCTTTTCGACCTTTTCGAGGCCCGTCTCCTCTTCCGGAACGCTTTTCTCTTCGTCGACATCCATCGACATGTCCTCGGTAGTTGGACCTTTCCCTTCTTCTTCCTCTTTAGTGAACCTGTCGATGACGTATTCGGTGCGTCTCTTGACCTCCTTAAAAATGACCTTCCCCTCATCTTCTACATCTCGAATGTCCTCCTCCTCACTCTCTTTCTTGAAAAACTTCTTCCAAGACGCTGCTCTAGCCAAGCTGGTGCACTTCGCGATGCGCACGTTGAGCTCAATGGCCTCGCTCTCCATTACCTCGACGTCTCCTAGACGCAGTGTTGTCGAGAGGAGCGCAGACTTGGTTTCCTTGATGTTGGGATAGGTGAGTGTGAGGAGCGCGTGTTCGAGCGATCCGAGAAGCCCAAGGCCTTCTGGCAAAGCCGATATGAGGCGGGCGTAAAAGCTTTCGTTCACGCGCTGCGGGAAATTTGTCGGTATGGAGCATGGCTGGATGTTTTTACTTACCTTTATGGGGGACTTGTCTTCTTCTTGATACGCGAGCTCTTCGTCATCAAAGTCGACACCCCTATTCCAAAATGTCAGCGTCTGGTTGGTCCACAAGCCGAATAGACCACAGAGATGTCGGGCGAGAATGTTGAAAAAGAGTGACAAACAAAGCCCCAGTGTTGAATAAGTTCTTCACTCACACGACGGTCAACGATATGTTCAAACTTGAGATTTTCTTCACTATTGCTTCCCATTCTTCGATCTCCATTGGGGACTCCCCATCGGTAACTAAGACTATTTTGCGCGTCCAAGTGCGCTTCCTCTCTAGATAGATGTCTTGTGTCTCAATACCAACGATCAAAGCGTCGATTGCTGATTTTCGAGAGACACCATGTCATTGAGTTGAATGAATGCGTGAGGAAAGGGACATGACGAAAGTGAGCTTACGATCCCCTGCAGTCTCTGACGCCTGAAGCTCATCCAGTTTTGCGAGTGTACCAGCATTTGGTTGCCCAACTGGAATGAATTCTGAAACGTGATCGTAGCCTCCGTTCTTGTCGTTGACGATGTTATTGGTTTCTGTTAAGAAATCAGTATGTTATTTTTTATTTCGGCAAGCATATATGATGGTTGGTCGTATGCTTGTTTCTGTAGACGAGAGAAAATAAGGAAATACGCACCCTCAGAGCCGAAAGTAACAACGCCGCACTGATCCGTCTTTCGCCCGTTAAATATCTAGCACCGCGGGCATTACGAGGACGATGGGATTCGAAAGAAGAGGAGGGACATGCCATTTCCTGAATCTTCATTTTGACATACTGAAGTGACCATTCCAACTTTGACATCTTGACGCTCCTTGTCTCTCCCTTTGGACCGTCGGGAAGCTCCACTGTTCTGGAGGCTCCCATGGAGGGAGAGAGATCGACGAGGAACATGGTAACCGTGTACTTGGACACGGTGCATCAGTCGCGAGTGTATATGCGTCGTCAAAGGAGAGAACTTACACCGGCTCGTTCTGCGGGCATGGTGTTGTCGACGTTGACTTGGTGGAGGAGAGTCAGGAGGACTACACCGCCACGCCAACACGTCGCGCCAATTAAAGCTCACGTGATGCGCGTGACATGCGCGTCTCCCAAACGAACAAGTGAATAGAATGTATACATCTTTATTTATGTCGTGACTACTCTGACAACATGCACAGTAAACTGCGAATTCATGCTCTGTTCCGCTTCCGTTGGGACTGTTTCAAGGCGGCGTCCGTTGTTGGTCTGTGATAACAATAAGGTAACGCGAACGAAACGAGAAAAAAAGGAGACATACTTGCGATTCCTGAGCTTGAGTCCATCAGACGGAGGTTCGTCGACGTCCATACTATCAATACTATTCTGGGGGAGCATTCGCCTTCCTCCCTTGCCATCCTTTTGACGTTCCTGGACGTCTTTCAGGTTCGCCTGGTACGTCTTTTCGTGTTCTTCGTTCTCCGCTTGCACTGTCGCGGTATAGGTTGCAGCTTCCATGAGCTTCTGGTCGAGCTCTGACAACACAATTGCCGTCGTGGTTGCCCTAAGTCGCAGATGAGAAAGCATCCTATTAAGAAAGGCGATGTGGTGCGACGAACCAGTTCTGAAGTGCTTCCAGTAATTTCTCAAGCTTTCCTGGCTCGAGGTCCCTTCCCATCGTGTACTCGATCTCGAGCTGCTGCTCCTTCTGGTCGAGTTTTCCGCGGAGAATATCGAGGTAGATGGCGTCGATGATAAGGTCCTCGAGTTCTCTGATACTTGCTACCTGCAGTTCTTGAAGTAGCAAAGAGTATGGCAGGATCTGCAGTGCTATCTTAGCGGACACAAAGCCGTATCGGGGTGATGGTCGTACATGACGTTCTGTTGCAAGCGTGACTATCGTGAGGTACTTTAGCTTTGTTATCTGGGCCGGACTGAGAGGTGGAAGGGAATCTTTGTGCTCTGCAATCAGAACCGTCAATACTGATCAAGTGCGCACAACGCCACGCAATCGACCTAGATAGTCCCTGAATGTGCGGTACGAAAAGAGCTGCAACAGAGACAAAAAGGGTGCATGCTGCTCGTTTGTGGCAAGCTGATTTCAGGTAATGTAAGTACTGCCAAAGAAAGGGGAAGCAACAACGGGACGTGCTTCTTGGATGTTTGGAAGTTCGAGGAGCTCTGCGAAGACGAAGACGCCCGGTGCTGTAGTTGCGTCCTGTATGAGCTTTGCAGCTGCTGCGCCTTTGGCTGATTTTGAGATGAGGAGGAACGGTTCGAGTCGTGCGGCAAAGTTTGCCATGATGAGTGTTTGGATCCAAAGGCTTTGGCAAACAATATTGTCGTGATGTTCATTGGCTCGTTCTCCTCGTCCCGTTCTCAGACCCACGCAGTCTTGGGATCCAGTTTTTTCTGTATTTATAGTCCCATTCTCTGCTATCGTCTCCACCACAGTCATGTCTGCAGACGATCTCACAACCACCGACCTCGAACCCGCCATTCGCGTCCACGTCACCCCCTCACAAGCTTCCTATTTTGCAGGCGAACACTTCTCCGTCACGATCACATTCACCAACACTCGAACACCAGAGTCCCCAAGGGCAAAGAACTCGCATAAACGAGGCGCCCATTCCATCAGCTCAGCACCCCTCGCAAGACCCCCCACCTCCCCGGGCCTCCTCCGTCAAACCGCCCTCGTCCCAGTTTCCGCCCCTAATGCTCGTGACATACCCGCGCGGAAGAGACTTGTCGGCCAAGTTCCCGGGAAGATGGACATGTCCACGGTGTTGGAGCAGAAACGACAATCCCTCCTCGAAAAGTCGAGGTCCCTATCCATCGACATTCCCGCCGGCGAATTATTTCCACAGGGCAACGACAGTGCAGGAGAGAGCGCATCGCAGTACGTACGCGCTTACAGCGAGTTCTCGGATGCAGGTGCGTACGTGGAAATCTATCCACGCCGCTGGCTCACACACCATCAAGGACTTGCGACGATCATATCACCCTTGACCCGCAGCCCCGACTTTCAGCTCCCTCCGCATCACCCCCACGCTCGCAAACAGTCCGTGACGGACGTCCACATTCACCTCAATGAGGTACAACAGCCCCCACCACCGCCGTCGTCCGGCTTGGCCAGCTCGTCCGCGTCTACCTTTTCCCTCGCCCTCGACCCGATAGCAGAGACTCCAACATCTCCCTACCCAGGAACGCCTCTCCCAAGGTCTCCGTCCCTGACCGAATCACTCGATCAACGTTCGCTCAAGATCACTCCCCATGCATATCCTCCCCGTCCTTATCCTTCCCGCCGACCGCCGCCCCAACTTGGCCTAGGACATGGACCCCCACCCGCCAATCCCCAGCCAAAATCGGCGGTATCCCTCCGAAATGGCACGCTCGTCAGCTCAAACTCTGAGTTGATCCTCTATTCTTATGCGCAGCTCCTGGGTACCGTTTCCATCGTCCCTCTCCCAGGAGTAGTCATGACCCCGGATCAAGCGCAAACGTTGAGCGCTCTCCGGTTAAAACTGTCCAAACGCACGGTTGTGGGTGGTGGGAGCATGGACATCACATCGCATCAACGCATACAGGAACGCCGGCGTTCACATAGCCGCTCGTCGTCGCTCACAAGCAGCTTCTTATCGCTTCTCTCTCCGTCCGCCTATTCCGCGCCTTCGACCCCCTTGCCTTCCTCCCAGTCATGGGCGCCAGGACGCTCTCGCACGCCCTCCGTGTCGTCGGCGTCGTCTGGAACGCTGGTGAATGGACAACAGAATGGCGTTGGCCTCGGCTTGATCAACGGAGGAACGGAAGAAGACGTCGACCCTGACGCACCACTTCCTACATTCGATGTACAGCCAGCCATGCTTGCTGTAGACCTGATGCTCGCCCCAGGAGAATCTCGCACATGTGAGCGGTCATTTTATTCACCACCCATCCACTAATGTCGTGGTGTGTTCAAGACACGTACACGGTATCACTACCGGACAACCTACCGCCGACGTTCCGAGGCCGGGCACTCAAGTTCTCATATGAACTAATGATAGGGACATGTCGTGCCAGTACTTCCGGGATGAGGTCATCGAGCAGTCTCGGGCCGACAGGTGCAAACAGCATAAGTCGCGTTATGAAGGTTCCGATACGCGTGTACAACCACGTCGCCGGTATGATCCGTGCAAGCCTTTTCTTGTTCACCTCCTCACTCATTATACCTTACAGTTGGGAAAGTGCCAAAACCCTACGACCTGCTGTGGCCTGTGGGAAAGCGAATCCTTTCCATGGAGACTGCACCAAAAGTGGTGGATGGTCCTCCAAAGGGAGTCACAAAGGTTCTGTCGCAACGTGCGTGCGAGTGTGCATCATCCACGATGAAATTCTGATACTGTATTTAGCCAACGATAGCCTCCGTTCCTTGGATGATCTACAAGACTATGGCCAACGTTTGCTGGCCACATTCCCCGAGGCTGACATCACTGGTGTTTGTATCAAGGTGCCACTTGAAGCAGTATCGCCAGTGCAAGTCGAATTTGAGCGTGAACGAGAGGGTGATGGTGGCGCTCTGACAGGCTGCAGGGAAGCTGTTGAGATGCTAACACGTAACCCGAAGAAGGGTAAGTAAGGTATTTCTCCTCGGTTTAGATGGAATGGTTAACGTGGCTACTGCTCAGTGTCGTACGACGTAAACAAGGACGGGGTAAAAGTGGCTGTGCTCACTTTCACCAAATCGGCATATAGGCTTGGCGAAACTGTGTTAGGGGTCGTGGAGCTGAACGAGCGCCAGAGTCGGTCAAGAGTTTTGTCGGTGGGTCTTCCGCCGCTGGATGTGCATTGACAGTTCTGGCTGATCACTTGCCGTAGTTGTCTGCGATGCTCGAATCTCAGGAAACGCTCCCCTCACAAATAGCGTCAGCGGGTAATCTCCGGCATATGCGGCGAGTACACGCGGAACATCATGCTTCGTTGGTTTCTTCGGTTCTCCGGACGACCTTTTCGCTCGATATACCCTCGGATGCAAGTCCGGCTTTCCAAGTTCAGCTGGGTGACGCAGGTTATAAACCGAAACCGTCAGCTTTCGCGGGTGGACTGCTTTGGCGCGTCAGATTGTCATTGTTGGTTGCGGTGGCTGCGGAGTCGTCACAGATCGGTGCGGACGGTGTTCGGTTTAAGCAGCTAGCTCAAGACGGGCCAGCGGGGGAATGGGGGACATCGTACAGGGCCTATCCCACTATCGCGCCGAAAGAGCGACCGAGGAAAGACGAACAGACAGTGCAGTCGTCATCCACCTGGACGCAATTCTTTGTGACGTCTTTCCTGGGTGCTGGGGAACGAGAGTACCACGACGGCGACGAAGAAATGGAGGACGAGCCAGAGGTAAGGGGAGGTGACGAGGACGAATGGAAAGAAGTTAGAGTCGAGACCGTAGAATGCGAAGTGCCGATCAGCGTGTGGCCTGGGAACACTGCATTCAAGGCAATGGACGTTGTTTTTGATGTATGAAGGTGGGTTTTTTATGGTTGTTTAAAGTATCACGGGTACTGGAAGGTGATAAACAGGATAGAGAGATTGAGGCTCAAAGAATGACCGCTGGGTGCGTCTTGATGGTTGCGCTTCAAGGCGGCCAGGACTATACCAATCGTGGACAAGGAGATCTTGGCCAGACCACGGGATCCCTGGGTGTGAGAGAGGGGATATGAGAGTGTGAACTGTTCACATCTAGTAAGGATGTGCACGCGGATGGATCATAAATCCACCGAATGCGGTGGACTAGGATGAATTCCGTTTACCTTGTGGCATCAGTGCTAGTTTAGATGGCGGTCGAAGACGCTGGTTGGTTACCGCGTTGTCTGAAAGGGCCCGGTGTGATGCCACGCAAAGGCCGCAGTTGATGTCGGTTTGGCTTTGATGAGGACCAGCTGACCCCTGTCACGACAAATTGCGGGGGGAGGGAACCTCGTTCGGTTCGGGCAAGCCAAGTCCTCCGCAATCATTACGCCTGTTTGCGTCCCGTCCTCTTCCGTCCCATCATTTTCTTCCTTGTCCCCTAGAAAGCCCCATTTTTGGCCCAAACACTGCCCGCTTCCGTGTTGCGTCGCAGAGCCTGCAATTTTTTTTTTTTTTTTTGCGGAACCGCCCGTGGTGCGTCCGACCGTGATGACCGTGCGCGCGAGGAAATGTAACGAAGCTTGCAATGTTATAGACCTGTTCACGCGCCCAGTGAAACTCGGACCGTTCCTGGATCACACGACGTGCTGGCCGCAAGGGTCTCGCGAAAACATCCAAGAGACCAACGATGCAGTTCTCAAACACTGCCCAACAACGCCAACACGACGAGTCTGACCGAAAGAATCGCTTCCTCGTCCCTTCCAAACAAGACAGCTCGGGTTCCAGCTCTCTCAGGGAACGCGCTGCAAGCCAACCCCCTTACACAGACTCCCAAACTTTTCTTAGCTCCCCATCTCAACAGCATACCATACCTTCCAGTCTCGGTGGCTCCGCCGGCTCCCCTTGGGCCTCCAGAATGCATTCCTTCAATACCACTACCCGCCCTGGCGGGCTACCTTCTTCCGTTCCCACACGAAGTTCCTCTTTCTCAAACCCACAGACCAACTTTGCCTCTGCCATGCGTGAATCCCGATTCGCATCCACCGTCGAGGATGACGAGTCAGAAGCCCTGTCCGATACCTACGATGAGCACTACATAAGCCCTTCCGTCCCCGCCTCCCGTGGTCGATCCTACGATCTCACCCGCAGCAGGTCCCAATCGCTCGCCACAACAACGCGCCCTGGTCCGATAGGCAGCCCATTCCACAACCAGGCCCTCTGGTCCGACGTATCCTCCCTCCAAACCAATCCACTCAATATCCCTAGCTCACGCTATGGAGACATTAAACCACCTGGCAGCAGCCGGTATGGATCACTTGGACCTATGGGTAGATCACCCTTGAGTAATAATTTTGATTCGCACATTGGCGGTGCCAATGGCTATTCTAACAGGCAAACCATTGATCCCTCAAACATGAGTCCGTTTGTCCGCGACGTGGGGCAGATTCTTTTGGATGATGGTTCCGCGTTGCGCGAACTCTGGGCGGGCATGAACCCACCCAAGGACGAGAACGGCGGCGGTGGCAGTGGCACCACCAGCCGTCGGCATAGCGTCAGTGTCGTCCAGCCACGCAGACCAGCCGTCGTGGGTGGCTTCGGAAACGACCTCCAGGACGAGTCCTCTCGTTCAACCGTCTTCCACACACGTGGCGGTCTCATGCTCTCAGACGACGACCTTGCTGCAGATCTCGGTTCTCTCAGCATCAAGGACGGTCCTGGTCCATCCTCCTCTACCCGTCCCCCAAGCCAACCTTCATCGCTCCCCATCTATGCCCCCATGTCACGCAGCCCTCCCTCTTCCGATCGCGTCTCCCCTTATAAATCCATGAACCTCAACATCCCCAGCGGCACCTCCTTTGCATCCAGTCGCCAACACTTTGGCTCGCCCAGCGACAGCGGCTTGTCCGCCGGGGGAAGCCCTCCTCGTGGCCACTTTGAACAACAGCTCATCGACGCCAAGGCGCAGTACCTCGGGAGCGGCAACGGCGCCGCCTCGCAGCAGCAGCAGCAGCAGCAGCAGCAGCTCACGGCCCGCTTCATCCCCGGACAAGGCATCCAGTATTTACCCTCCCACGGAAATGGCGGCGCTACCTTCAATCGCTCCGGGACGACCACGATGCCCTCCCCGCTCTCGCCGACCAGCTCGCGTTCCATTCAGCCCCAGCAGGGCCCGTTCTATCCCCAGCAGATCCAACGGCGCACGTCCGATGCGGCGCAGCCCAGCATCAACGATCTCGGCAAGGGCGTCCCGCTCTCGTCCGTCCCTGCGTCGTGGCCACTGTACATCGTCGAGTTCAAAGCTGGACGTACAGATCTGTTCTACCTGACGGATCTCAGCCTGGACATCCGCGTGGGTGACCTCGTCATCGTGGAAGCCGATCGGGGAAAAGACTTGGGCAAAGTCGTCAATGACACTATCACGCTCGAGGAAGTCGAGGCGTTCCAGCGGGAGCAAAAGGAGCGCGTGGGGTACGGCGATAGTGGACCACTCAGTCCCGGCGGCCAGCAGGGCAGCGTGGGCTCAAAGAAGGAGATCAATCCAAAGATGATATATGGAAAGGCCCAGGCTCAGGATACACAGTACGTGGCGCGACGTGTCACTGTCTTGGAGGTTTTACTCACGTCGCGTAGACATCTCGTTACCAAGATACAGGACGAAATGAAGGCGCTGCAGCTGTGCCAGAGCAAAGTGCGACAAAAGAAATTACCGATGGAAGTTATAGATGCAGAATATCAATGGTGCGCCTCATGAGCGATCTGTCGCTGTGCCTGTCACTCACGATGTGTAGGGACCGACGAAAACTGACCTTTTACTTTATTGCGGAAAAACGCATCGATTTCCGAGAGCTTGTACGAGAATTGTTCCGGTGCGCCTCATCCTCTGCTTTTGAACGATCTTGTTCGCTCAAACCTGCTTTCAGTCTGTATAAAACCCGGATTTGGATGGCATCTCTTCAGGGACCTGGTGGATACGAACAGTAACAGCTGCTCGTGCTTGTCCTACCTCTAAACCCAACGGTAAAAATAAACTGACACGCGTTTACACGATATATCTTGACACTTTGTTCGAGCCTCTCACATGTTTTTAATCTAGATATGCACTTCTTTCGTCGTTTCCTCTGTGCTTCCTTGGATGCTATCTAGCTCAGCCTAGACCCCTCTGCCCCTGTAATTGTATCCACCCCCAATATCTATTGCGACCTGCCCTCTTCCTTTCTATGTTCTCCGTTCACCAGGTGGTCCTTGACCGTTGTACATCCAACCCTATCTATACACAACTCTCTCATCCTCCGGTTGTTGTCGTTTTCCTTTCACCAGAGCCTCACATGTGTCCTGATCACGACGGGAATGGAATCGTGCTGGTTCACAGCGCTTGTACTATTACTTGTATACTCTGAGCATACGTATATACTGTCCATTTTTTTGGCACGCGGAGACGCTGCTTTTGTAACTACTCAAATAGTCGGATGCATCAACATTTGATCAAACCTTTGGCGCCGGGGGAAAGTGACTACGACTATCTTCTGATCTCGAAGTTTAGGGGAGACTGGGAAGTGACAAGATAGGGTGGTAAACGGATTATACGTATGACGTCCGTTCGTGCAACGGGCTCGGGGCACACTTCAAGCGCTCAAAGGATCCGGATCCGGATCAGCTTGACTTGGATCGGCGTCGGCGTCGTCGACGTCGACGTCTGATACCTTGCGTTCGGCGGTGACTGGGTAGAAAACACACACGCGTTAACTCTCTCCATACCAAACCGAAACAGGAAACACACAAACCCCAAGGTCGACGGTCCATCGGACATTGCTGTTTCGACGCAGCGGTACCGAGCCACTTGAGTAGACAGTGCATATGAAAGATGTGACTGCACTCGCCCCATACTGTATTTCAACGAAAGTATGCAGTATACATTATCAGCATGCGCGCGCGACACGTCCCAAAAGTAGATCCAAAAACCCGAAAGAAGATGGGGGAGGAGGAGGGTTTCTTACTGAGCGGACAATCTTCGCCGGGCATCTTGCACGACGGACAACAGCCTTCATAGGGTACGCGACAGATCCCACAGACGTCGCCTTCGTCGTCTTGGTCAATGTTCCCGGTGTTCCAACGCCATTGGGCGACGGCGCTCCAGTGTTTGATATGGACTTTCATCGGGGAGATGTAAAATGGAGTTATGGGCGAGAGAACGCGCGCATACTACTACTTTGATGATCGCAAAGCGCGATATGGGATGGGATGGCAATGATCTCGTGTTTGCATCTGTGGACGCGTCTGTATCATTCACCACGTGACCCATTGTAATGACAAGGTTCAAGGAGCTGAAAATGGACCGATCATCACCAACTCGGTCACTAAGAATATCTGAAAGCGTAGAGAACGAGTACATGCTGCTGATACACCAAGGAGATAAAAACGCAGATAAAGTTACATGTGTCGTTAGAATGTCCGTCAACCCACTTGTTCCGCGCACAAATGCCGGATCTGCGCCTCGCTCGACCGAGGCTCAAACACCACCCGAAATGGTGTTGCAATCTGGTTTATCATATCTGAGAAACCAAATGAATCGATAGGCGCCTTGGGGTCTTCGGATATACGGAACGCCCAGAGGACGAGGGCAGCATTGATGAAAATCGAGCTGTTTGCGACGTGTAATCCGGGACAGATTCTACGTAGGGCAGGAGAAAAACATCGTTAGGAGGTCGTCGTCGTCGACGTAACGTACCTTCGTCCGAACCCAAATGTACAGAACCGGAGGTCGTCTCGCAATGTCCCTTCCAGAGTCAACCAACGTTGAGGGTCGAACTTCTCGGGGTTTGGAAAGACGTCTGGATCGTTCGCAATCGCCCTAGAAGTATATCATTGCCTCTTCCGTGCACCTCAGATTTTTTCAAATAATTACCAATGATTTCCGATGACCGTTGCGCCTTTCGGAATCACGTAGTCTCGCCAGACGATATCTTTCGTCGCACGATGAGCGACTCCTTGTTGACCTTGGCATGAGTCTACCATGGCACACAGAGGTGAGGCTCGTAGCATACCTCCGATGTTCACTGGCCGCCACCTCAAACCTTCAAGTGTAAAGGCAGTGACTTGAGGAAGCATATCCTGGTCCGCGAATGATGGTACTACGGACAGTGCCATCAATATATGGATCAACGCTGAATGCACATTTTCACATACATCTTTCCCGTCCGACAACCCTATCCAATTCATCCTGCACTTTTGCTTGAGCTTCCGGGTGTAAAGCAGCCGACATCATCATGATCGTAATCGCGGAGGCAGTCTGCACATATCAGATTCGGATAACGCAACGCAGAGGGTGATGTTCTCTGCGTTTGAACTCACAGTTTCTGAACCCGCGCCAAACATGGCACCAGCTACGTATGCCATCTCGTCGTCTTGAAACTGATATTCTCGCTGGTGCTTGATGAGAAATTCGGCGAAGCATGGCCGTGCTCTGCCATCTGCCTATTTTGACAAGTGAGTCCCTCGATCTACGGTGAGTCATACGTAGTTACCATTTGTTTCCGTACAGTGTCCAGCTGTCCTTGAAAAAGCGCGAGTTCCTCTTGATGCCATTTTCTCAAGTTGGTGAGATATCCGGGCACATACTGTAGGATGGGATATGTATCCACAAGGTATGCCCCAGGGAGTACGGCTTGACCGAAACGCGCGAGACAGCGGTTGACAGCGACGACCTCAGGATCACTATACGAAGTCGGTGTGACCTTTCCGTACGTAATTTCCATCACTACGGACGCTGCGTATCTGACGGAAGACTCAAAGGTGATATGATGTATTCTGGGCGTAACACATACCGCCTGACATGCATCTGGTGGTGTTCAGGGTCATCTAGGATATCGAGCAATACGTTCTTTGCATGACGAAGTTGACTAGGCTCGTACGTTTCTGCCACCTTGACTTGCAGCATGGTATGTAGGGCTCTACGTCAGTCACGGGTGCAAGGTTAGCAACACAGTAAAACAAAATAAAAATGCGCGTCGAAAAAGCATCACCTTCGAATTTTGCGGTGTCGCTCCCCGCTTCTTTCCGAGACAACTCTCATACCTCCGGAGAGCGTCTCCGCCGCTGCAATCAAGCAGGGCCTGTCGGCAACGGACGCACCTTCCTTCTCCATGATCTCCATCGCTGCTTGGTACCGCCCAATAATTATAAAGAGCCTCGGTCCCTGTCTTAGCGACAAAACTGGCCCATACTCCTTCGTCAACTCTGCAAGCTTGAAAGGCGCACTGGCACGTTCGTGTGAGCGCCGTCAGTCGATTTTTAGTTCATCTATAAATGAACGTATTTACCGAGACTTGGGGAACGGAGTTCCGAATAACCAATGTCCAGAGGGTCCTGGCGGGATCGGTAATCCGTTTCGTGGTCTGACGATGCGCTGGACGTACACCCAACCGCCAAGTAGGATGGTAGCGACACACGCCAGTGGCAAAAAGACCCCACCTGAATCGAGCAGAGGCATGGCGAAGGATCGCGGACAAGGTGGGTGTGAACCCCGTTATATATTGACCTCATGTGAGCAGAGCGGGTTTAATCCAAAAACTGGGCGCGCAGAGAAATGGTGGCTGAGGCTGGCGAATTCTTAGCCGTTGCTCCTTTCGCGTATTAAATCTAATTAAATCTAAATCGGCTGAGCGGGCAAAGGGAAGGTGACTGAGGAGTACGAACCTTTGCCATCGCCCCCTTGCGATATACTCAAAATGCATGAGTAGACAATGTAACATTGTCAATGACATGC
>JBBPQU010000293.1:2434-26013 GCA_038092655.1 Boletus sensibilis | reverse complement strand
TGAAGCTATGAAAGTGTAGGGAAGATCATAGATCTTGTGTGAAGATAGAGTAAAGCTTGTCTATGAGTGAGAAACAACTAAGTCTGAAAGATAAGATATTGTAGCGGCACCGAGCGCCAGTTCCCGACTCCAAAAAAATCCAGAGCAAACATGTTGATTTGATCGCTATATACATTCGTTTCCAAGAATTCCAAGAAATGTTTTTCAACCGCCCATGTGTGTCATTCAGTTTAGATCAAAGCACCTCATTGTTATCCAAGTCCATGCTATTGACAAGAGTGGCACCAGAACCATCTTTCTTTGTTGGGGACTGACCACTTGACTCATCCTCAGCCTTCTTTTTGCCCTTTCCATTATTCTTGAACATTTCCTTCCTAATGTACAAGTTGTAAGGCATCAGTTTCATCTCCTGCAGGATGAGTAGATAAATGTGAGATCCATTGATGTCTTTTGAGTTTGTTCTAGAACTGCCACCTTGGATGGTCCACCTACCAAACAGTCAAAGGTGGTACAGGATGAGTTTTCGTAAATTTCACTGGAAAAAAATGGGACTTATAATTTCATGATGACATCCACTTCAACTATGTCACCATCTTGAAGTTTTTGTTCATACTTGCCTGCATGAATGAGGGTGCTGTTATGGTCATGGATATTGGAGGCCATCACTTTGACCTCTCTGAGGTCACAAACATCGTACAAACTTTTGTAGCGATAAGCAAGGTTGGGCATGTTGAAGATAG
This sequence comes from Boletus sensibilis, assembly GCA_038092655.1. NCBI lineage: Eukaryota > Fungi > Basidiomycota > Agaricomycetes > Boletales > Boletaceae > Boletus > Boletus sensibilis. The sequence goes on along the minus strand of JBBPQU010000293.1, from coordinate 25,273 downwards.
ACCAGACTCATGCACCTGATCAAACCATCATAAGTCTCAGCTGGGATAGGTTCACCTTACTTGGGGACATTAACATTGATTCCTCTGGCAGGCAAGTTTAACAATTGCAACATTTAATGGAACAAGAAACAAAAAAACTTACTGCTAAGGGATGCAAATGTCATGACTGGAGTTACTGTCGAAGCCTGTGGATTCGGTAAATCTCTGAAGAGCAGCTCAGAGTGAATGACAAGGCAATAACAATTGTTGTGGTGAAGTATTCAATAGAACAGAATGACATTAGGCAGTTTGGATGGTGGAATGCCTGTGAGCAAATACAATGATGAATGTGTTAGCAAAGCATCATTAATTAATATTCAGAATTTTTTTATCTTTGTTGTGGTTTGCCTCAACTTCAGAACAGAAAGTAATGATAGCATTGTGCGCAAATCATGAGCATTCAATGGCTTCAGGAGGATATGACATGTCTTCTTTATCCAACACACACAACTCAAACTGTGCTTTGACCTTTGGCAATGCCACAAGGTCAATCTACCGCACCATCAGTTAGTTCATGAAACAGTTCCAGATTTTGGATACAAGACTTACTCCATTATCATTGAGATTAAAATATGCACCGATTTTGGAGAACTGTCCTAAAAGATCCAACTTCACTAGAAACTTCAAGTGCAAGGGGCTTCCGTCCTTGGCAGCCCAACATTTGGCAGAATTACCCATGGTGGTCCTCATCGGATGAGAATTGTTGCTCTTCGCAAGAGTGTCGAGGATAGTATCGGATGTACAATACACACCTTTTGTGGTACTATGGAAAAGAGAGATGTAGAGAGGAGTGGGGGCAGAGGGTTCATTGTCATTCTCTGGAGAGTCAAGTGTGACAGAGGATCCAAGAGAGGTGAATGACAGAAGTGGGGACCCAGGATTCATCAACACTGGTAGTGTTGTTGGAACAAGGTTTGGAGTCAATGGTGGACTACGAGGGTGCAGCACCAAGTGAGGTGGGGTTGTAGTCACTGGCTCACTGCCAGTCTGAGCGACAGCTGGTTGAGTGGCCTCAGATGCTGTGTCTAGATGGGAGGAACCACAAGTTTTGTTGTGAGTCATTTTTGAGATTGAAACAAGGAAAATGACATTGGTGCAGGTGTATGATGAACAAGTCAGTGAGGAACAGAATGGTCGACAGTTTTGCAACTCAAGATCTTAAATACCTATGGAGGGTGACATGTGTCAACATAAACAGAAAAACATTGGTCGTTCCTCACCAATTCTGTCAACACCTCGGATGCTTCTCGGTGTCGCGAGCATGATACTTCCTCAATGCCACAAGCTTGACACCTAAATGGCATCCTCCAATGCATATACATAAACATGAGCACTTTTTCCCCCAAGGCTTTGAATGTCAAGTGGAATATTCTGGGTATCCATGAATGGTCTTCCATTGTTAAATTGACCATCATAACACCAACTATCACTACCAAGGAGCAAATGAGCAGAAAAGTGGAAGTCACCGTGGTATACAATACCTCTAAGAATATAATAAGCTTTTCCGTTTGACATTGGGATTGAGATCTGGGAGGAAGGACAAACAAGCTTAGATATTGTACATTCAAAGAACAGGACAGACGGAAAAGTCATCAAACACAAATGTGGTATTAGTTGGCCTTCACATGATTGTTGTGAATGAATGGGACCAAGTGAATGTCTGTGCCGGTTTAGTCGGATTCTGAAGAAGTTGTTAATCCACATTTTAGTCATGTTTGCATCAGGTGTGTTCAATGGAAACTGTCCTGTGTCATCTTGAAGCATCATACACAGTGGTTCAAGTATATTTGGAATTTCAACATATGAAAATGACAATGTTTCGGAAAGGCCAGCCACTGAAGAGTAAATGTCAAGCATACAACCAGGCATAGTGCATGAGTAAAGAAACTCCAGTGTGCGTGTTTTCGCAGGGAAAAGATAATTGAGAATAGTGCACATGGAAGCTCCAACCTGTCCATGCTGAGGAAATTGTGATGGATTGTGAGCAAACAGTACATCCTGAAATTCATCCTGAAACTTGCCAAACAAATCTGTGGCAAGTAAATATGCATTATCCTCACATAAACACTGAAATAACAACAAAAGAGACTGCATACCAGATATATTAGAACTATCCCAAACCCTTTTCTGTACCAGTGGACTTGTACAATAGGCATGAACAAAATCATGAACATGGCATCATAACTGCATGACCAATTAGATGAAGACCATGTACAACCTGCATCCAGTGAAGATTTATTACACACCAATGGCGAATCATCCGCTAAAGGCCTTGAACATTTTATGCACTTCAAGTTTCTCGTAAGCCCTGGACTGTGTAAACTGAATGACAATTTGCTGGTAGACAACCATTTGTCATCATTTCCAGTGTCATCTATTTCTGTGGCAAGATCATCATCATCACGCTTATGCTTCAGCCTTACAGGGAGCAAACTGACAACATTGTCCTGCCCAACATCAAACTTTGGTACCAGGTTGTGCTCTTGTAATTTTTCGGCCTCAGAGTCAGGTACCAGAATAAGTGGACCATTAGACAATCTGTACTGAACCAATGTGTTGTGTTCAATCATATCAAATTGACAAACCTCAGCAAGAAGGTCAGTAGGAATCAGTTTATTGAGATCCTGAAGTCGCACTTCCTGCATAAGGCATAAACCTGCTCTTGTCCAAGGTCATGAAGCAGCCACATATACCACAAAGCCACCTTCAGTCAGATTGACAAGAATGTTTAGGAGAGTCTTTCCTTGTGCAGAGTGTCTGTCACTGCAAACGCAGGCTGAATAGGCAATTGATAGTGGGTTACACAAGTTTTCTCATTCTTTCCATCTTCTGTTTTCAGTTGCACTGTGAATGACCATGTCATAGGAAGAATAGGAAAACAAACTTTTGGCAGGTTCATCAGTTGCACCTTGCTATCAGGAAATTCAATGATAACGCAAGATGTATATGTAATATTCAGAGGACAATTTTTCATGAATATTCTTCGCACAACACCTTGTGAACCATTTGTGATTGCCAGGTCAGTAGAAATATTTCATATCTGAAGTATAATGGGCATGCCTTCATAGAGTAAAATGGAACCTGGCAGTGATTGCATGTTTTTTGATGCTGTCATGTTCTGAGTGACCAAGTGTTGCCTTTCTGCCATCCCAAGCTTATGATGAGTGCATTTGTCAAGAGCAAAACATGTAACAATTGAACTGTTTGGGCTGTTAGCCACAGCCTTGTGGTCATTCAATGCCTTACAAAGAAGATTTGTGGAGACAATTACAGTCGCATTACTGTTTTCATCAGTGGCCATGTCAACTTCCCCAGGGCTTGCAACAGACTTAATAACTCGGAAATTGAACAGCTTGACATCATCTTGGGTGCACTGTTGAACTCGTAAACATTGGATTGTGTTACAATTCGACCTGGCGGCAGCATGAGTACCTGGATACCTGGACTCGTTTCCTTTCTCTTCCCTCATTCATCCCGACCAGACGGTCATGCTCCTCCTCGGTGACCGCTCACCACCTTCCCCACTATCATTCCTCGTCCAGCTAGATCTATGCCCAAGACTAGCCTCCCTGTCTTCTGGTCATTCGATGACTGCCTCACAACATCTCTGACCCTCATCCCTTCAATGGTTGCTCCCCAACCTCGTTGATCCTAAAACCTCTCGGTAGCGATCCCACAATCGCTTCCATTCTATTCCCTCAATGGCAACACTAACACTGCCACAACCCCTATCACTCGAGGCTATTCCACAGCCTCCTTGATTCTATCCTCCCTGATGGCAGTTCCACTGCCCCATTGATCCTAGATCACCCAATGGCTGTTCCACAGCCCTTCTGATCCTAGATCATCCAATGGCTGTCCCACAGCCTCCTTGATCCTAATCCTCCCGATAGCAGTGCCATCCCATCCTGATCCCCTCTGATCATTCGTGGCTGTCCCACAGCCTCTCTGATCCTAATCCTCCCGGTGGCTATACCACCGTCTCTTTGATCCTATCTCTCCCGATCCGATTCCTTCTGTTTCTATTTCTATTCGCTCTTGGACCATTCCTCTATCTATTGACACTGCCTCACCTTCCGATTCCTCCCGCTTACCTAGTCATGTTCGCGACGTGACTTATCATATGACTCGCGTCTTGCCTGCCCTATACCTTTTAGAGCTCCGCTTGAACTCTACTGTACAACTATAAATAGGTGCTCCCCTATGGAGTTGCATCTCTAACTTAGACCTACACAATCTACGCTGTAGACCCACTCCTAGCAGTACCCCTCTCTGCCAAGGAGCTCATCCTCTGCTCATAACCGTCTGTGCCTCTGGGAGGCATCCTACAAAGACCAACTGGTAGCAACCCCCTGCTACTTACAGAGGACCCTCTTCGTCACCTCGTCTTGTCCCAAGATGACTGATACTCGCTAGAGAAGGCAGATCTCTAGACGAGAGGACCTTTGACCACGACTGGTCAATAGGATAGCCGGAACTCTCGGTTAGCCGGAGTTCAGCTCAAGACACTTCATCTGCTTAGGGAACCCACGGAGTCTTTCTCTAGACTGCCATCATAGGGAGGACCCCTTCGACTATTCGTTGTCACTACCACGACCAATCGGTCAGGGACGTAGTTGGCTAAGGAGAGCCAAGCCTTAGCAACCTTCGACATCTCAGTGCCCTCAGACCTCTTCAAAGGAGACAGCCAACAAGACCAGGTTGTCCCGTTGTGCTTTGGCAGAGTCCTTTGACATCTGTACAGCCAACCAACCAGTGGTTGACAGCACAGACTCACGGGTCGTCTGTCAACTCTGCATCTACCCTTGCAAGGAGTGCTAGAGAGTCGGTTGGATACACCTTGGTGTTTCATTGTGACACGGCCGTAACAGATTGCATCTCCATACTCAGGATCTGTCTTCATCCATTCCTGTTCATTCAAGAAAACAACAGCATTGACTGTCTTCCAAGCCAGTCTTCCAAGCCTCTTCTTTATTTTGTCATCCATTTGGCCAGCATAAGGCAGAATTGTCAAATACAATGGCATGCCACCAACTGGAGGATATTGAAAGAAATCTCCTGCAAAGATCACAGTGACACCACCAAACCATGTGTTGGGTCTTTCCTTTGCAAAATGCAGAGCATGGTCAATGTTGGCAAGGAGTTGGAGTGACAACAAGGAAGCTTCATCCAGAAGTAGGTACTCTACATTTTTCCATTCAAGCACAGTATACTCCTCTCTGCTTTCACCAGGTAGACGGTTTCCTTTGCCTTTCCAGTTTGATTTGATTTTTATTCCTAGGCCTTTATGAATTGTCATGCCATTTACAAGAGATGTGGCAGTGCCAGTCGGTGCTAAAAATCAAATAATGTGACTGTGTCCATAGTGCACCATAACTGTTCTAACTGATCTCACAACATGAGTTTTCCCTGTACCTCCTGGACCCGTCATAAGCATCATTAATCTATTAGATTCAAGTGATTTGTCCCCATTCCCTTCAATATGGTTCATTACAAAATGGTTGGCAATAATGCTAAAGGCAACCCATTGTCTCTTGTTGAGTGAATTTTCTTTTCTGATGTGGTCTATCACAGTCTAAGGATCTTCAGGATCAATCCGAGGCATCTCTTTTATGGTGATCTCTGTATTATGACACTCAGTCTTCTCTTTCTTCTCCAGCATGTTTAGGTTACTGATGACAGCCTCATGTGCATTGTTAACCAGTCTAACAGATTCACACTGTTTGTCAGGATTCAGCACATTTCTCTGAGCATCAGCTATTACAAGTTCTTGTGCTTTGATTTCATCCTTCCATATCCTGAGTAGCTGATCTGAGACATCAACAACCTTAGACTTGCCTATCATAGAGCAGGACATGATGCCAGTTGTATTTTTTGGTTGCATATCTATCCAACCTGATTGTTTCAGAAGCAGAATCATTTGCTGCACTTTGAAATCACTCTCTGCACATCAAACTGATGGCTGAACCATATTGATTTCATCCAGATGATCATCTTCACCTGGAAAACTTAAATCTGCTTCACCATGTTTGGTATGTTGAGCTTGTTTACACACTTGTTCGGCATCATGCAGGTCTTCACACTCATGAATCACCTCCCAGTGGTCCATGATTCGTCTGCTATTGATAGAGAACTCAAACTTACTGTAAGCATCCTCTACATTCTCATCTGAGGCCAATAAGGGAGAATCACAGCTGAATGGTTTGAAGTGACACAACACAAATAACATCCAAGTAGTTCCATGTGTTGACCATGGAATAGACATACCCACAACACAAGGAACAAATTCTTGTGCACCATCACCATGAAGTTTGTTCGTGTGTTCTACCAGCTCGTGGGTGTTATGTAGAGGATGTCCCTTTTTAAGTATGTGTCGGTGAAGCACCCCGAGATGAGTGTCTGCTGTGTTCTTATTTTTCTTACTCTTTCCCTTTGCTTGTACTCGTACACAGTGACAAAAGTCATAGAAATTCATGTTCAATAGTGTGTTGCCATGATACAAGTAATGATGTAACTGATTAGCTTCCACCAAATTTCCATTCTTGTTCATAGCAATCCAAAGACATGAATATTCAATACTGATGTCATTGTCAATGTCATCAGCTTCACTGTTTGTAACATGATGTGGTCACAATAACTCTTTCACATGACTAACCACAAGGGATGACATCATAGGGATCATTGGTGTGAAGAGATACTATCATCAAACCCTTTGATGTATCTAGCAGCCTGCTGAAAATGGATTTGTTGCTGACAATTAAACTGAGAAAGACACTTGTGCAATAATGTCCTCACCCTGTCAATTTCAGTACCAACTTGATCAACAGGTGGTATTTGTGCAACTGTGTGTGACATCAATGAAAGCATTTCATACGTCTTTAAACCCATCTTTGTGATATAGTCTGAAATATAGAACATAGCAGCCTTTGCACTTTTTCCTGACAAGATACACTTGAGATTATAATTGTGATGACAAAACACCAGGATATATTGATTGCAATAATTAACCGTACCATTATGACACATAAGGCGGATCACATTTGCATCACTGTCAAAATGAGACTTATCTATTATTTCATGTGGAAATTGAAAGTGACACTTTCCTTCATTTCCATATTTATGACAAACTGCATGACAACAGTGTCTTTGCAAAGCCTCTCCACACTTCTTTACTTCAGACTGAAGAACAGATTCCCATTCTTCAAGAGCCTTATCAAATACACATCTACTTTCAGTCAGCAACTTCACATCAAGAGGTGCAGGTGGGCATTCAACACAAGGCTCAAATTTCAGGTCCAACGGGACTTCAATATCCGGAAGATGGTGCTGGATAATGTCATCAAAAAAACCAAAGAAACATTCTTGATAATGTTCATCACACAGTTTGGCATGAATGTCAGAAGGATTCAGTCCACCTCACAACCAAAGGAGAAAATGTCCATGGAGGCAACCATGTTTAGTGTACTCCGATGTGCCATAGAATGCATGCAATTGACCCAATATTCTGCCATCTTCTGAAGAACGACCTTTCTTGTAATTCCAACCCAGGAGATATTGGAAACAGCAACATACAGAAAACTCAAAAAAATCCACAGCTGCAACAGGATCCTTGGCAAGTTGAATTGCACATTCACGCACTGAAACAAGACGAGGAAATCAATCAGATAGATCAACTGTTTGATCACCACACATAACCTGCAAAACTGGACTATGAGCGGCTGAGGGATTAAAGGTAAAAAAGAGATGTGGCAGTTCAAAATAGCCATAGTAGCTGTGAATCTCATTTTGAATGAAGATCTTTGATACTTCGGACCCGGGAATAGAAGCAGCGATGGTATTGACATGCTTGAGCAGACTGAAAGCATTTTTCTCATCCTCACCCAGTTCAGACAAACTCCATTCATTTTCAAGACATGACACAAGACTCTCCAGTACCATTGAAGAGACCTGAGTAAGTTACTGAGCTACACTGAGGAAGTTTGACCTCTTGCAAGTGAAGTGAGTTTGTAGATGTGCTGTCCGTCACTGAATAATGTTAAGGACAACAAAGATAAATGAGTAATGATATCGAAAGGAACGATCACAAATATTAAGCAGATACTAAGCATGATACTGGAATGATATGGGTGTGGGATGTACACTGTACTCGAATCCACCAACACCAAGTGGAAACAAAGAGTGATACATACCGGGAAGTAAGTCAGGATTGTTATACTCATTAATCGCTCTAGAATCATGGTAAATGATCAGGTTCAGCATTGGGACACTGCTTGAATCTCCTGGAATCAAATTTCTCAATGCCGATGCAGTGAAAGTTCATCCACTCAAATTCACACATTCAAGATCAGATACACCCATTTTCTCAAAGAAAGTGAATTCCTTTTCTTCATCTATTGTTGAACCTATCAAGGAGTCACCATGATCTGACAACAGAGCCACAGGATGACTCTCAAAACCTGCTGTTTCCTCTTTGAACACTGCTAGTGATCAACTCATTGTCTTCAACTACATGGTCACTCAAAGCTGGGATGACTTCATCATTGGGATATAAGTTTAAAATATCACTGTCAAGAGATATATTTGCATACAAATGGTTGTGGTGTTTCAACCACAAGAGGAAAACCCAGACTTTTGCTTTACACACTCTAAACATGGTGCCCAGATACTTCGGGTCAAACTTGGTTGGCCCAATAAACACAACACTCAAAAACCCATTCACATCTGACAGTGCATGAAGGAGTACTTCTGCTATTGATACAATATTCATCTCGTGAGCACAAGTGATGACTGAAACAGTTGGGTGACATGTGTGATGCTACAGTATAACACACATATCCTTTCTTCCACCGATGTCAAATCCTGAAACTGTGAAGGCAGCTCACTGTGGTATAGACAATTTGCTAATGCAAACAAGGTATTTTTCCCTTTTCAAGGTACGTGAGGCAATCAGAACATACATTGATGATGGCCGAGTTCACCGTGTCCTCAACCACACCCTGTCTTTCAAGCATGAGACCATCAAGTGAATCATTTGCAAAGGTAAATCTTGTTGATAAGGACTGAACAACACCTTTACTGATAATTAACTCATCTTTCAGTCGAAGCATGTTAAAGTCAAAAACCAGACCATCCACTGAAGTCACATCAAGCATTTGAATATCATGTTGGTACTGTGCACAAATAGAGCATATAGGTGGTTCGGTCCAACATGTCCCTTCTCTGTAATGAGCCAGGCAATTCCAAACTACTTCCTGTGGCACAACTTTTGGCCATTCAGTTTCCAATTGAACACTTTCCAACTTCCACTCTGGCAGCTCTGCAACCTAGTGGGTTCTTTTTGCTTGTCTCTTGATCTTATTAATATCAGAGGCTGACAGTCGCTTATTTGACAGTTTTCCAATGATGTCACTGCCATACTCACACACAAGGGTCAATTTAATAAGTTCGTCATATGAGTAAATTTCATTGCCCTGTGAATGTGGAGAATACATCAAATATATGTCGCAGAATTCAGATGTACTGACTGATTCAAGGAATTTGATGCACCTAAGAACATGCTCAACAAGACTGGTGCAAGCCTTTTGACGACTATGTATGCTTGTGTCATGCCCTTCATCCAAAGAAAGACAACAAACAATATTACAATATCTTCAAATAAGATGTCATTGAGATGCTGTATAAGCTCAGTCCGAGGGACAGTTGCCCACTCAAGTGTAACCATCACCTCTGAACCTTCAGTCGAAATGATACAAGCAGGTTTCTGTAACATGGTAGCAACTTCCTGTCCAAACATAGTTTCCAAGTAAAACAACGAAAGAGGAACATGCCAAAGGTCACAGTTGACAGGTAGGAAGATGTTGGCTATCATCGAGAATAACTTCACAAATTCCTCGAAGACGATGTTCCAAAATTCACATAGCTGTGCCAAAATGGAGTTGATATACACTGCTTTATTGTGATTCTTTGATTTCTGAGGCAGCAAGGCAGATGAGCAGGCAAGTACATCACCATTTAGAGCTGATAGATTCTGTCGACGAATATCATCTTCATAGAACAACCACTGAGGGTACTCATCCTTGCAGAATTCAAGTAGCTTGGACATGAGAGATGGCAGACTTGATCTAGCATGGAAAAGTCTCATAAAACGGCAATGAGTGTACAGAGGATTCTCAAAATACCGCAATGGGAGCATCAAACTGAACCCACAATGACGTAGTTTAATCACGACACTGTCACATACAACAGAACCTTCAAAGACAAGAACACAAGAAGGGCACAATGATGAGTGAGACCGAAGGGCCACTCTCAACCACAGACAAAATTTTTTGGATGATTCAAACAATGAACAATGATAAGAGGGATGATAGATTGGATCATAATAGACAGGATATTTGTCAATAAGATGCAGCACGCCCTCCACTGGACACTTGTGTTCATCATGGACATGAGTGACACAATATGGGGATTTACAGAGAAACCTATTACACAGAGAATTGTTAGTTGACAGTTAATCAAAAATCAAAAATCAAAAATCACATTACCAACAACATTCACATTTCTATAATATGTGTAACGTGAGGGGTGAGACAATAATGGTTGAAGACTGAAGGTGGTTGAAGACATACTGAAGGGAGAGAAGGGAATGCAGACAGGAAAAAAAGCAATTCAATTCAGTTCACGTGATCATCATGCCAAACATATACAAAATTGCCCTTGCAAACTCCTTGACAGAGTGCCTGGTTTTTGAAGCTGACAAAACCCTCCCCCAATGATAAGTATTTGTGATTAGATAATCACAGGATGTGATAAGATTAGATAAGAAAAGAAAAGACTTAGGAAATGAGCGACCATAACAGTTTCCTCCTTGTTTTCACCACAATTTCCTATGCTTACCATAGGAAGGGTAGCCTTCGCTACTCAAATCATCATCTAATATCCATCATCATCTATACAACTACACTGTATAGTGTATTGCACCACTATAACTTGCTAATACTTCCTTTAGATCCCTCTTTGATATATGCATTGCACTTTACCATTAGATATTCTAAAACTCCTTTATCTTATCACTTTATGTGATCTTATCATGAATTGAGCTGCTGTGTGCTCTTGTGGTAATCCCAATTCCATCTTCAATCTGTTTATCAGATCTTTTTTATTTTATCTTCTGGACATTTCCGATTGGATCTTGATTGTGGTTATCATGTATTTCATTCTTCTTTCATTTCATCTTCATTTCATTAATGCTTCCATTATGCAAATACCTTTGGCATGTTGGACAATATTTTACTTCATTCATGACAATGTCCTCTATTTCACTTGTGTTATAATATGAATATTTTCAAACTTTTTGGACTTAATCACTTTTCTTCATTTGCTTCATCATTTCACTTTCAAAGTCACGTGACCAAACACGTGACTGTGAGAAATCACATGACCAAGGTCTAGACCTAATCACGTGACACACCTCATGGTTTTAATCTCTGTTCTCTTCACATGCTGTCATTACTTTTATCACACGATACACTTCTCTCATCTGTACATATTTAGTAAATCCTCTCACACACAGCTTGGTCTGTGCGCAATCCTGTAACATATATAAACTAGATACTTATGACTGGTATTCTCCAGTCTAATCCACTTGTTTACCACTGTGGTCATTGCCTGGACTTTTAGTCTTTGTAGGCTGGTGTTATTCAGAAAGGACCCAATCCCTACCTGATTCATTCAGCCAGAGTTCTTGTGTGCTCTGCAAGATACGTCCCAAGCCTTGTGGTCTGTCGTTCATGATAAGATCATAACAACTTGCCTCGTGTTTACCTCACTTCCTGATGTCATTTCCTTCCATCAGATTCTATCATGTTCTATTTACTGGCTCTAAACTGGCTAGTGCATAGTATAAGTAATTGATAGTGTACACTTGTATTCTCTACACTTGAAATTCCCATTTACTTCCCTGTGCCATATACCATACCTCCAACCTCCAGAACCAACCCTGACCTCTTTGAGATGCAACTCCTACCTTTCGGACTTATTTACATTACTTATGCTACTTATGGTTCATTCCCCGTATATGTACTAGCTTTGCCCTCTGTCTCCCCCCAATCCTGTGTCTCACGTAGGAGCACAGCTCCAGCTCCACACCCCCTCTGGTTCCATCTTACTTATTACTTACAAATCTGCTCCACCTCTGTTACTAATTCCTACACCCCCATATTATATAAAGTCCTCTAGACTACTCCTGTTTTACTTAGTTTTGTTATTGACTTTGACACAGACTCCAAACCCTCCAAGTCATCTCCAGTCCCTTTCTCCACTCCACTCCAAAATATGAGACACTGAAGATCAGCAAGGGCACACCACTTATGGTGAAGCCAACCTCTCAACCCCTCAGAACTCCAGAGTTCTGGAGTTACACTCAGGAGTCTGGCATGGTCCTAACACTCTGAAAGCCTATGAAGTTTGTCAGTTGAGGTCTTCATTGGGCTTTGATTGTTTTAAGGTCTTTACTTGGCATTTACAGTATTGTCTAAGTGGAAAACCATGCTCAAAGCTGTTGAGAATGGAAAGCAATAACTAAATGAGCTATGCAACAGCCATAGAACTCAAAAAATGGCAACAAGTGGCTCTCTACTTTGTTTGTGTTTCCCAACATATATGTTTCATACAATACACAACAGAAATACATGCACTCTTGTTTTGCTGCAGTTACTTTTGCAACACATACTTCAGCCCCATGAACTGATTTCTTCCACATATTCATTCAGCCACACTATTAAGACCAGGTTGACTGCATGCGAACTCTGGAACTCCAGAGTTCTGCTTGGCTGATCAGGGCTTGGCTTCACTGTATGTGGTGTGCCCTTGCCGGAGTCTTGCCCCAGGATTTTGGAGGGTCAGAGGTTCAGAGTATCAAGCCTTACAAGTAAGACTTGATTGAGTAGAGATAGTTGTGAGAGTCTTTGAGACTCAGGTGGACAGAGTTTAGGAAGAGGGAATTGAGTCTAAGTCAATATTCAAACTGAGAAATACATGCCTTGTAAGGAGGGTTTATATACAGAGTATGGAGGCAGATTACTAACGGAGGTTGGAAGTGAAATGGAGTTGAAAGTAAGTATGCTGGAGCTGTGCTCCTAAGTGAGACACAGGATCAGAGGTATCTACAAGATGGGACTAATACATATATAGTAAGTAGGAATGGAGAGTGATGAGAGTGTGTGTAATCTACAAGTCCAGAAGGAGAAGTATCTTGTGCAAGAATGCACCAGAGTTGTGGAGTCTTGAACAGAGATGGTCTGGAGTACCGGAGTTGAACTTTGTGAAGATTTTGGAATATAACAGTATCTCCTTCTTAGGCCTGGACCCCTGAAGGCCTTAGGTGAGTGACCATGCAGAGTGGCAGGATCAGAGTTTGAAAATTTGTAGGTCATAATGTGAGGGTGTATAAAGTCCATTGAGTCTTGCCCCTGCTCTTCCATTACAATCACAACATGTCTGATATCAACACCTGGTCCAATGAACGCCTGGTAGAGCACAAGGATGACTCTGATGAACTATGTGAGGTGAAGTTCACCGAGCAGAGAAGGGCAAACACGAGAAAGGAGGAGGAGGGATGAAGGAAGGTGGTGGTGGAGAAGGCATGCAGGGAGAAAGAGAGGAAGTGCAAGGACACCAAGGCAGCAGCCAAGAAGAGGGTGAGCTGCACATTATTCATGGATGCTCAAGCTAAGGGAGATAAGGCTGAGGAGGTCCGAAAGGAGCAATGCACCGACAAGGGGAAGGGGAAGTTGTGGCCAGAGTTGGACGACTGCATTCAGTGTGTCAAAAAAGGGTTGGAGTGCCTTCTCAGCACTGATAAGTCAATGTCTTGCATAACCTGCAAGATAGCGAAGGTGAAGTGCAACTGGCCAGGGGTGGAGTAAGCAGAGAAGCTGGAGCAGAGGAAAAAGCGTGTGGTGGAGGGAGAATACATATTATCCTGGGAGGAAAGAAAGAAAGTGAGGACAGAGTTGGAAAGGGAGTCAAGTGGATTGATGGGGCCATCTTGAGAGGAGACATACATGGCAGCAGCAGCTGCCTAGGCAGAGGTGGCAAAGGGAGTGATGGAGGCCATCTGGGAACTCCAGGACACCGTGAAAGCGCAAAACAGGTGCTTCGACCACCAAGAGGAGCTATTGAGGAGGCTGGTGGAGTTGAAGGTGGAGGAGGTGTATGGAGAGTTGATGGATACATCAGGCTCAGAGGATGAGGAGGATGGAGAGGAGGTGGTGGAGGAGTTAAGACAGGAGGAGGTAGAAATAGAGGCTGAAGAGGATGCAGAGGGAGAAAGGGAGGAAGGGAGCAGAGAGAACATGGAGATGGTAGACAAGGGAGCATAGAAAAGTAGTCGAAAATGTCCATTTGACAACATAACTATTTCGTCCACATCAGACAGAGTGAGGACTGGCTTTGTTTGCATAACGGAGATGAAACTCCTCAATGAGCTCGGAGGTGTAATCAAGTTCAGTGGCTAACAGCCAAGAGGTTTCGTCATCAGTCCCTTCATATCCTGACCATCAAACAAGGTACAGGAGGTTACAGTTATGGTGTCAGTGATTGATCTTGGAGATCTCAAATTCTGGTTTACCATCTACTTCAATTGGGGGCAGAGGAGGTTGTATCTGATTAGATATTGTATTGGGTACAGAGGATTCTAGTTGGGACACATGAAACACTGGATATACAGATTTCATGGAGTCCAGTAGTTGGAGTGTGAAGGAGTAGGTTCCTGCCTGAGCAATGATTGTATATGGTCCCAAGTTCTTCTCAGAGAGTTTCTTGGAGGGCCTAGTTGAGCAGAAATACTTGGCTTTGATGAAGACCTGATCACTGACTTTGAAGTCTGGTGCCAAAGTCCACTTAGCATCTGCAGGTCCTTGGTATCGCTTTTGGGTATTGGCCATTTTCTCACAGAGGAATAGGTGAAGAGAGTCGAGATTGATGGAGTATTCTTGGGCTTGAGCTGAGGTGAGGTCACATTCTGGATGTACAGCAATGTTGGGTTGATAGCCCTTATTGGTAAAGAACAGTGAAACACTGGTGGTAGCACTTGGAGCATTGTTGTATGCGAACTCTGCAAGGGGAAGGAGTTCAGAGCAGTTATCTTGCTGGTAATTGCAATAGACTTGAAGGTACTATTTGAGTGTCTGGTTCATTCGTTCTGTCTGCCTGTCTCCTTCCAGATGATAACCAGAGGTGAAGTGGAGCCGAATATCTAGGGCCTTGCCAAGTGGATGGAAGAAATGAGATATGAACTCAGAGCCTCAATTGGAGGTGATGTGGGAAGGAACTCCATGCTTAGAGAACATGTGGAGTAGGAAGAGCTTTGCGAGCTCTGGAGATGTAATTGTGTCGTGAGTCAGGATAAATATACACTGCTTGAATAGATGATCTACAATAACGAGTATAGCTGTGAATCTGGAGGACGGATGGAGCTGTTTGATGAAGTCCATGGAAATAGTGTTCCAGGGTTTCTCAGGAATAGGGAGTTGTTTCAATAACTCATATGGTTTGTGCCTTGGAATGTTAGTGGATGTGCAGGAGATGCAGAACAAGATGTATTCTTTGACAAACCTCCTTATTCCTGGCCAGGTATATTCATGATGAATGAGTTCCAGGGTCCGATTCTGTCCAAAGTGTCCAGAGAGTGGATGCTCATGCTTGTAGCTAGTGTTTAAAAGTCCAGTCCTAGGACCATAAAAAGACCCAAGACTGGAGCAGACTTTACTCTTTTGCCACTGAACTTTGGTCTTGGTCTTTTGTTTTCACAAAAGAATAAAGACCAGTTGTGAACTGGTTGCAACTGGCTTTTTCAGGACCAGTTTCCCCGACCATATTAGGCCCATTACCCCCTATGTTTTCCTATTTTCTGATTATTTTTGCGATTTTTTCCGGAGGCAGCAAGAATATTTCTTACAATTATTGACATAAAGTACCATTCTGCATTAAAATACTCATATCTCTATGTCCACTGTGCCAAATAATATGTGGCTGGGGTCCTTAGACAGCCAGTGGTGTGTACTACAACCTGGGTCACCAGAACAAAGTGTGAATTGATCAGTCTCAAACAGAATAAAACTGGTTGCAACTGATTTTGGTCTGGTTTGTTTGATATTTCCAAATTGAGCAACCAGTTTTGGTTCGGTATTTTCCAAATAAGGCAAAAGACTGGACAAGAACAGACTTTTAAACACTATTTGTAGTGGAGGACACGGAGACAGAGGTCATTGGAGTCAACTGATCAATGAGAGTCAGAGGGTTCAGGGGTGGACAGATGGATGGCAGCCAGAGGGTCAGAGAGAAGGGTGGAGAGGATGTCATTGTGGTGAGTTTCCATGTCAAAGAGTGTGCTTGCTTGGAGGACTGGAGCAGTGAGGTAGATAGCTCAGAGGAATGCAGCGAGCTGTTTCTGGGTGCAGATGGGGTGGAAATTGTCCAGGTTGATGTGAGCGTAGTCCTTATCCCCCTCTTTGGGATAGATGTTCCAGCATCTAGTAAGGGAACCAAGGTGTCTGGGATGGAAACAAATGATCATATTAAACTGGGAGAGAAACTCCGACCACCAGGCTTGCCAGCGAGTTAGAAGTTTAGTGGTGGCAAAATACTCAAGGTTCTTATGGTCTGTGATGACATCAACTGGGGTCGCACAGCCTTCAAGGTAGTGCCTCTAAGTCCAAAAGAACTTATGGATAGCGAGGAGCTCCTTGTCATGGGTATTATAATTGAGCCCCGGAGCAAACAAAGTCCAGGAGTAGTAAGCGACAGGCTGGATTTCATCATCTGGGCAGTAGATGGAGAGAATGCCAGTGATGGCATAATCAGAAGTGTCAGTTTCTATGATCATCAAAGCGCCAGGAACCCAATGAGTAAGGATAGGAGTGGAGGTGAAGGTGTCCTTAAGCTGCTGGAAAGTGGAGTAACAAGAGTCATCAAAGGACCATGGAGTGCCTTTACGAATGAGGTGGGTCAAAGGAGTGACAATGCCAGAGTAGTTATCAATGAAACACCAGTAGAAGTTAGCGAAGCTGAAGAAGAACTGAATGTCCTTAACCTTCTGAGGCTTGGGCTAGTCTTGAATAGTCCGAACTATCTCCAGGGACATTGTAAGACTGGAGGGAGAGAGCCAGTATCTGAGATACTCAGTTGAGTCAGTACGGAATTTACACTTCTCAGGCTTGGCGTAAAGTCTGTGTTTATGGAGTCTTTGGAGAACTTCCCAGACATGCTCTTTGTGAGAGGCCATGTCTTCAGAGTAGATCAGCGAAGATGATATTGACAAAATGCTGAAATGCCGCAGGGGCATTGGTGAGACCAAAGGGCATTACCAGCCACTCATATGAGCCATAGTGCATCCAGAAGGACATCTTCCATTCATCACCCTCAGCGATGTGGACTAGGTGATAGGCATGCCGGAGGTTGATTTTGGAATAGGTTTTGGCGTGACTTGGAGCATCTAGGAGGTCAGAGATGTGAGGAAAGAGATAGTGGTCTTTCTTCATGATCTTGTTGAGTCCTTGAAAGTCAATGCAAAGGCAGAGTGATCTGTCCTTCTGGTGGACAAAGAGGACCAGAGCGGTGTGAGTGAAGGATGAATGGATGAACCCCATTGCTAGGTGCTTATCAAGGAATGTGTAAAGGGACTTGAGTTCAGAAGGAGACAGGGAGTAAGTGGTGCCCAATGGGGGTGAGACACCTTCTTCCAAATCGATCTTTAGATTGTGCTTATGGTGAGGAGCAAGGGTAGAGGCCTTGTTCTTGCTGAACACATCCACAAACTCATGATACTCTGGAGGAACTCCAGAGAGGTTGATCTGCTCAGGGACAGTGTAAAAGGCATGGAGATCACTCTCCTGAGGACAGAGCTGCATGCTGAACTATACAGAGCCTTAAAGGCGGCATGCTATCCTGTGCTAATGCTGCTGTTGTTGTCCCACACAAGCATTGATAGAGCTGAGTATAGCACATATATTTAGGTTTATATATGCTGAGCGCAGCTGCAGAGGCAGAATGGGTGACCAATGGCTTTGTGTAACTTGTTTGGATAGAGTACTTGGTGCGGACATCATGCAGGATCTCATTTGGGACATGGAGCTGAAGCTCTTTGAGCTTTTGGAATGCATTATCTGTAGAGTTATTTAGCATCACTTGGACAATGAAATCAATGGATACTTTGATCGCCCAGATCATGGCTGTATCAGTAAAAATCTAAGCCTATGAGGTCAATGTGTTGCTGTATTGCCTTGCGGCAGGCATCAGACACTTGTAACTTGCTCGGAATGGACCCCTTCTGTGTTTTATTTGGTTTCCAGAGAGTTGGAGCAGCATCCAGCAGCACTTTGAGATGCAGTAGTTGATTGGACCCAGGGTGTAGAGAGTCAGCAGAAGCTGGTCCACATTGTGCAAGCTGGCCAAGAATCATGCTAGTAGATACAAGAGTAGATACATCGATGTGCTACCCCCTTGAAGTCAGAACCCAGATCTGATTCCAACATCTGGATATTTCAGTGTGAGTCTTAATTCCCCTTAGTGATCCAACAACTCACTCACGAAATGGGCAAAGTTGTGAAGTTGAAATCAGATGGGAAGAATTGGTCAGAATGGTGTGAGTACATTCAAAAGTGTGCTGAGTTGCAGCGCCTAGCCAATTATCTCATGAGAACACCATTGGCACAATTCAGCAACATTTGCGACTCACTCGCAAGACAAATTATCAAGTGTACAGTTCCAAAATCTATTTCCAAGCATTTTCGATGCTTCAACACAGTGTGGGAATGTATTGACTATCTAAGAAAGTGATTCAACAAGGCCCACCAGTCAGAACAAAGCCTGAAATGGGTGAAAAGGGTAGAATGCAGTGTGGGAGAGTTGGTGAGCAGAAAGCCACAGTGCAGCACAGGCCTTGTGGAATACTTGCAACCCCAGAAAGCAAACCACAAGTCACAGAAGCAGGTCAGGAGGTCGCCAAGAAGACCACTAACACAGTGAACTCAAATACAATGAACACTGGGCCAGTAAAGCCAGTGGGCAGGTCGCACAAAACCCCACATGATGAGATGGACACCACACACACAGTATGAACACTGCATGTCAGAAGATTGTGTGGAGAGGGCCAAGAGGCAGCAGGTGACGATGTTGAGGTTGAGCAGGTTGGCAAGAGGACTCCAAGTCGTACAACTGACAACAAAGCCAGTCAGGTGCACAAGCACATTGACAACCCAATCAATCAAGCAGATATGTCTACAGATGAGACTGCTATGATGAGCACAGCAAACACGTCTGTGGACATAACTGCACAAAACTGGCCCAGCATATCACTTGTGAGGGAGTGCGACAGTCAAGGGACAACCAACAATGCTGAAGCAGCAGGCAACAAGCTGACCATGGAGTCAGACTTGAGGGCCAGGATGAAGGGAGAGATCAATAAGGGTGAGGAAAGAGGTGAAACACGCCAGCCTGACAACCCTGTTGAGCACCTACAATGTATCAAACCACCACTCAAAGCCAAGGCCACTTGGGACCAAGGCAAGACAACAAAGAATGGCATGAGCGCATGAAGTGTGTCATATGACCATCCAGACAAGTCCAACAAGTCAAGACCATTGAGAATCCCTGCAAATGCAATGGATGATGATGGACATCATTCAGATGAGCCCACAGAATCTTCCGACTTGGACCAGCCTGCCAGTGAGTGTACAAGGATATAAGAAGGCAAGTTGAGGGCCAAGGAGAGGATGTTGATGGTGTTGAGAAGGCATACAAAGGTGATGGGTGAGAACGGCAACAGGACATGTTGACCAAGAATGCCTGACGAGCCACCTGTGCATGACTCCGATAACATTGAAGTCAAGCCAGGGGGTGAGACAGCTATCAAACAAAGTCAAGGTGTCACACATGGAGATACGGATGCAGAGACAAACAAGGGGATTGGAGGAACTCACCGGGACATCCAGATCAAGGCTGAGAATGGTGTAATGTGTCGAGACAAGTTGATCAAGGGGGAGATACTATGGTGTGTGAGAGCACCAGTGCAATTGATGATGAGAGTCAAAGAAGAGTATCAGCACATCTCAATGGATGAAGAGGATGTACCTGAACCACCCAATGTACCTGATGAAGCCACAAAATGAGAGAATGAACCCTTGAGCATCCAGCTTGAGGGAAGATGAGTCAGTATGCAAGCTTGGATGTTGGACGTATCTGTGGTGATATGGACATGTTGGAATCACATGAGGGTGACAAGGACACACAAAACATATCAGAACACCAGCACAATAGCTTAAAGCCAAGAAGAGAGAAAGTCCCACCTAGAGAAGCTTAAGATAAGCTGGACCATCCAGGAAGGAGATGGACATACCTGGAGGTCCACAGAGCATGTTGGAATGCTCAGAAGCTGAGCTGGACAGCCACAAAGAAGAAATAATTGCATCAAGTCAAGTTAGTGGTCCAGGAGGCCATATTGAGGTCCAGAAGGCATCAAGAAGCATTGAGGGCAAATCAGACCACCAAAGGATTGTAGATGGTGCCAAACATGATCAGACATACCCCAGGAACAAGGTAAATGAGCATGTCATCGAAATAAACATATGATGTTGAGATACAAGGCCAGGAGGCCATATGGAAGAGAAGGTGTTGAGGGGAGTTGGAGTTGATCAGAAGTGCCAGAACGATGGCAAAGGCGTCGGAAAGAATGGTAGACAAGGTGGTACAGACAGTGCAATGAGCAGCGCACGTCATGTGTCATGAGTCAAGGTGAATCAAAATGATGATGCTAGCTAAAGATTAGATGAATCAGCATGGATGGTGCAAGCGCAGGATGACAGGCATACCTGAGCCATGCACACCACTGGGAAAACATCCCAGACTACCTACCAAGTTAGTAAATCCACTCTGTCAATGTGGATGACTCAAGACAAACCCTAGAAGAGTCAGTTGCATCAAGATGAGAAGATGTACATACTGAGTTGGATGGTTCCATCAAGACTATATTGGGCTGATTGGGAGTGACATACATGAAATATAGAGGCTAGGACCACAACAGGTCAGCACAATGCTGCAAAGGTTGAGGAATCGAGACCGCATGCACCCACCATACAGGACTTAGAATTGACCTTGACAATGAAGGTGTTACCCTTCTTCCTCCCTCACTCTTTGTTTCTACCATCAATGCTGCACTTAATCACCACATCCAATCATCCTCTGCTGAAGACTTGTTTGTCCTTAGTGTTTTAAAGTCCAGTTGCCAAACTGCAAAAAGACTGGCAACTTGACTAGATTGCAACTGATCACAACTAGACTGCAGTTGTGGGTTGCCCCAGTTGCTGACCAGCTGCAGTTGCAGTTGCCTGATCCAGGAGAACTTTGGACAACTGGTTAGGTCTAGTTGCAACCAGTTGCAACCGGTGTACAGCCACCCCCTATGTATATTACCATATTTGGTAAATTTCAGTGATTTTTCCACATTTTTTGGGATTTATTTAAGCCATATATAACTGAAATATACATCTTTGATTGTCACTAAGTGACTCAGACTGCAGAGAGAGAAGCTGAGTGTGAGCGAAGACACGAAGCGCCTCCCAGTCGCGATCTATGAGAACCTGGGGGCCCGAGTGTCAGCTGCATGAGCAGGCTGGGAAAGGCCTCGCACACAGCTGGTTGTCAGCAAACGGTTCAGGAGAATGTGACAGCAAGGGTCACGTGAGGCGATTTTAAGGGTCTCCTAAGGACCTGAAAGAATTGAGGGTGCAGTGGGTGGGCAAAAAGAAAGGACGAGGTCAGGGTGTGGCTGGTAGGCTGCTGGTGAGAGAACAGAAGAGAAAGAGCTAGCAAGACACAGCCACTCGATCAAAGACGAAATTCTATTCCTACTTGCATACTCGTACTACTAGAATGAACATCTTTGATTGTTGCTAAGTGACTCAGACTGCAGAGAGAGAAGCTGAGTGTGGGCAGAGGCACGAAGCGCCTTCTGGCCACGATCTGTGAGAACTTGGGGGCCCAAGTGTCAGCTGCGTTCCCCAAATGCTAGGAAGGCCCAACATGACGAGGTGACACTCAGATCCCAGGTACTAGGAGGGCGGTACTCACAAAGAGATGACTAATGCACTGGCAGCATGGCCAGTCTGGTGAATTCCAGGGCCGTTTCAGGTGGCATGGACTGCATGTACGAGACTAGGATCTGATTGTGCTTCCTGAGATACAGCTGGAATGCGTTACTTGCCCAACGACCTTTGACTTTCATGATGTCAAAAGGAATCCTCCGAAGTAGATACTCTAGTATAGCTCCAATGTGAATGCTGTGTCCGTACACACAGTCAAGACCTGCTGCTTGGGCAAATTTATTGAGGTGTATGATGAAAGTTTGATGTGTCATTGGTTGGTAGCCTTTCATTGTCTTGTAGGCGAAAAGGGGGCTGTCAACAAGGGGATTGTTGATTGTGATGTATCTGTCGAAAGCATCCTGTGGATCTGTGTATCCATCTTGTCTTGCCCAGTGAACCTCCTCACCTGTAGGGCTAGACTTTGTGCATGGGAAAGTGAAAACTTTGGTATGTAAGCTATTGTGGTCGATGTCATTGCACATACCACCCCAAGTGATGTGCTCTGTGGGGTTGAAGGTGTCAAGCCTTTGCAATGTGAATTCTCCGACACAAGCTGCTGTGTAGAATGTCATGGGTGAGGCATGCGAAAAAGGCTGTGTTAAGGGGGTTGGTCTGATCAAGCTTGTCCTTGATGAGTGACATCGTCTGGATTGTGATGGGTTTG
>JBBPQU010000292.1:0-26059 GCA_038092655.1 Boletus sensibilis | reverse complement strand
GAGGAATTGAGATAGATCACGTGTGTCGTACCCTCCGGTCACGGGATCATAAGGGATGTCGATCCGACCAACCGGCGCCGGGATAACGCGACGGGAGTCCGTACCAGGACCCAGGCCCTTCGAGTGTCTGCAGTTTTGAACGACGACTGTCACCTTTTGGTGACTCTGTGAGTGGTTATCTTTTCTTACGATCAAAGCTGCTCACACCGCATATCAGATCTAGCCCTCTGTCTCTCTCTCAACTGACTTATTTATATACGCATATATATATTGGGCGCCCACATGTCAGACATTCCGAAACTCTCCACCATGCAGCTTTACGAGGTCCCCTTCTCCCGCCCTACCACCCCAAGGCCTCATCCCCTCAAGATCGGATGGTATGGCCTTGGTGCCATGGGCTACTTCATGGCACGTAACATCGCCACATCTCGCCAATCGCAATCAAACACGACCCCCGTCCTGTTGTATAACCGTACCTTGTCCAAGGCACAGAAACTTGTCGATTCGGTCGGCTCGTCGATTGCCAAAGTCGCTTCAAGCCCAGCTCAATTGGCTACCGAGTGTGATGTTATCTTTACCAATCTTTCCGACGATGCTGCCGTGCAGAGCGTATACAACGAGTTCGCAAAGGCGCTCTCGGTATGTCTCGTTTCTTTACTTCATACATAAGCAGGCAATATCTCATTCCCCACTCACAGGAAACACCACCCACCAAAGCAAAGATATTCGTCGATACCAGTACGGTATGTCTATCCCAGATCCCTCCATTTTCTGCCATCTGACTTGTGAAAGATCTACCCTGCACTCGCTGGCAAGTATTCTACAACACAGACGGATGGATGCTAATGAGAAAATTTCAGGGGATGTCGACAAACTTATATCCAGCTTTTTGCACTGCAGGTTTGTGGCAGCTCCGGTCTTTGGACCTCCCATGGCAGCCGATGCGGGGAAACTCGTGATCGCAATGAGCGGTGACTACAGATCCAAGAAAGAGGTAGCATATCTCATGGTCCCTGGCGTGGCCAGGAAGGTCATCGATCTTGGCGGCAATATCGAGAAAGGTGGGTTATCGCAATATCTTGTTGTCACTTCCTCATTCACTCGTCCTTCAGCCCCTACTCTCAAGCTGATTGGCAACGGCATGATCATGGGCGCCAACGAGCTGCTTGCTGAGACACTCACCCTCGGCGAAAAATCGGGAATCGGAGCCCACACCGTGTATGGCCTCGTCAAAGGTATGTCCGTCGATGGTTCAGTTACGATTATAATATGTGACTAAGTGATATAGATATAATGCCTGCTCCAGGGTAGGCATTGAATTCCTTCGAAACTTGATTGCCTTGATTTAGGGAAGACATTAGCTTGATCGCATACGGTGAACGCATGGTGAACGATCGCTTCGACGGCTCCAACGGTTTTGCTATTGACGGGGGAATCAAAGACTCAGTGTTAGTGGTGGTCCTTCACTACGTTGCCCGATGTTGATGTCCTTGATCAGGCACATTCGTCGCCTCACCGCTGAACTCAACTGTCCGATGCCAGCGGTGGATATTGCGCACCAACGTATGATTACTGCAAGGTCCATTCATCAAGAGCAGAAATTAGCGGGTACCCACAAATGGGACATTATTGACTGGAGCGCTTTGATCGCAGGCAGCCGAGTAGCTGCGGGCATGGATCCATTTGACAGCAACACGGTGCGCTGTTTCCTTCGAAATGCACCGAGTCTTTCGCGGGAATTGACTATTTCATGCTTCGACTAGAGTACCCATGTCATCCCAGATGACTGATCTTCCAATCATACCAACTTAGTGTCTCGGAAATGCCATGTTCAACAATTAGGTAAATCATAGAAAGCTGACCAGTTGAATATCACTGTATCTATTTTTCTGCTGTGTATCACAATGGATGACACAATGTTGAGTCAAACAATGAATGTGTTTCAAGCTAAGCACATTATAATACACTTTTGGATTCTAGTGTACAGTGATTAGATGCACTAGGGTTAGGGTTAGGACCAAACAGGAGCAAAAAAATACGGCCTGCCCAGCCAGAGTGGCCGTGGCAGGACTGGAAAATATTGAGACAGTGCATGAGCCGAAGCGCATACAAGTCGCGATTACCCTCTGTATGGACAGGGTCGCCGTGCTATGGAAGGTCCCCACGGCCCGCACACCCAGTTACTTGAAGGGGCATACGCCATCAAGGTAAGTATGAGGTTTCCCCTTGTCCGCCCACGGCTTATATACCTTTCGCTACCGCGCACGGACCATCTACCTCGCATCCAATTTTGGATCACCTGTGCTCGTCTTCTCTGCCTTCGCCGCGAGTGCACTGCAAGCGCTGTCCAACATGGGATTCTTTTACATCAATGATCAGATCAAAGTGCTCTTCTGTACTCTATGAATGCTACTAGGTTATCTCGTACTTCTTCTCCTCTCAGCTTCAAGTCTCGTTCCTTTCGACGATCAATTACTCTCACCGCCGTCCTCAACCCGTCGACACTCTCCACGAGGCGATCGAGAAACCTACCGTTCCTAAAGTTGATGTCGTACGAGAGTCTCTCGTCCGAATAGATGTCGACCAGAGCGGAGACTGCCTGGAGGAGCGGTTCAGTGCCCTTAGTGGATGGCGTGGTCGCAGTCGGTAAGATGGATAATAGATAGCTGGATATCGCCTATGGACCACGTGAATTGGACAATTCGGCTCGCATGAACCAAGCAACGTACCTGATTTGCCTCTATGGAATCAGGGTGTTGTGCCAGGCATTCTAGCGTACCAATACATTTCACCTGCACCCGGGCTTCCGTACTCGAGTCACAGACATTCATCAAGATCTGGGCTTGCTGATCAATTGGAGCCTGTGTAATAGTTGAGAATAGCGAGGGACGTTGAACTGGATTTCTCACTAATTTGCCTTTCCAGATGTTCCCGATGCCCCAGAGGACCCCAACGGCAATTTCCCAGATTTCCCGTTTGCGTTCCTGCCCTGCAGCGATGTCAAGTCCAACTTTGGACAGTGCTGCCCATATCTCGGACCAAACGACACGTCCGGCATCTTCATCCGCAACGAGCTCCGCATTCGGAGAGGCTGAGAGCGAAAGGAATAGATTATTGAGACATTCGAAAGCGCTCGCATGGATGGCACTGAGTGCAGAGGTTGTCGGAGGATGAATTGATAGGCTGGATGGGGGCGAGAAAGAGAGGAATGTTGGTTGGACCAAAGTTAAAAGAGGTCGTACTAGCTCAGGGAGGAGAGCCGTAGAGGACCGCTTCGTATCTTCACGTGGATGTATGGTTTCGTCTAGCGGCACGTCCTCTGTCATGTCATTTCCCATCTCTACGTCCTCGTCTGAAAATGTTATTCAGTTGTCGAATGGGAGTCGAGATGTTCGTACCTTCCAGGTCTTCTTCGTCATTTTCATCGGTCGAGATGCCCGAGACTGGATCCGGTAGAGTTGCACATGCTCCTGTCAAGATCTCAAGAGCGAGCTGGATTGTCCTGAGTTTGTTTTCTAACCGCTCGAGATCTAGCTCAATCTGTGACTTGTGATCCGACTTTGGTGTATTTTTTAAAGATAATTTTTCGATGGATGGTGGTTCGTTTGCCTTGGGGCGAGCATTCAGGGAAGATTCGGGTGTTTCACAATATAACTGACCTGTCGAGTTACAAGCTCTTGAACCTGTTGTGCCAATTCATCCAAGGACACCGAAGAAATGACAGGTCGCAGAACAGGAAGTAGAAGATCATTATTGATGTCGAGGGTGGAAGCAGCACTAGGTGGCGGCAGTGGTGACACATTGCTCATGATACCTGTGCTCCCAGGTTGAGCTACGATACCCTATGTCTGAACACAAAGGATCTCACCGCAACACAAGACTTTGAGAGTCTCGAAACGATCTCTGGAGGGATCTTTTGATTTTCCTTTGGGATCATGTTCGTTGCAGCGCACGATGTCCAACAGACATGAACTATAGGCAGCATCAGAACGAACTTTGTCTATTGCTGTCTGATTGTCGTCTGTGAGAACATATAGACTTTGGGCTGCATGAGACCAGTTGGTCAAGTGGAAAGTGGTGAGGCAATGAAAGAACTACCTGCTGCGACCACAGTGGATATAGGCAACTTGTCGCGGGAGGACAAGAAGGACATTAAGAACGGAATAAGATTGATCTGGTTGATGGCATTGAGAGCCTTGTTCGAAGTCTCCCTGATCTTCCTGAGACAATGATCATACGTCGGGAGGAGCAAAAGTACTCACGACAAGCACCACAAAATAGTGATCACATTGTCAGCAAACTCGTACACCACCTTTTTCGCATTTTCCGGGGCATTTCTTGGGGATTCAAGAAATTGAGCAAGTATGGTGGATATCTTGTGGGATAAACCATAAAGACCGATAAGGCGGATATCTTGAACGATGACATGCACAAACCTTTGGCACGAACGTCCTCAGTGGGGCAAGGATGTTTTTATTGTACATCTCCGCGCAAATGTCATATCCCCCATCGACACAAAGATTTCTAGAGTATGGAGGGTCAAAGTTGGCCCAAAGAGACCCGATCTGACAGACCGTAGAGCGCCAGCAGCCTCAATCCACACTTCCTCTTCACTATCCGACAGCCGCGTGATCAAGGCTCCCACCACATTTTTACCTTGCAGCAACCTCCGGGTGGATGGATCATTTTGTATGAGGTTAGACACCGCAACACAAGCCCATTTGCGTTCAGATCCGTCAGGGCTCTCCATCTGAGCCGCGTTACTGAACCAGGTGAAGAATATCTTGAATGCAAGAGACATACCTTCTGAATGATCGGCAGGATAGCCTCTTTTTTTGTGGAGGCAGACTCGGCAGATGCAAAACCTTGGGGCAAATGCGAGTCTGGAACCCTCATCGGGTTGTGCCTGCGCATCGTCCGTTTCTTTTGAGACTTCCCCATGACTGTAGTGGTGATTGCGAAGCTTGGATCATAAGATAGACTCGGTGAGATCTGCTCACCACAAAAAATCTCACGTGACTTGGGGGAGGGAAGATAATCTTGTCATTCCAGGGGGTGCGAGCCGAAACTCGGCAAGGAGTGGACTGCCCAAGCCTCGAGGTCTGATGAGTATACGTGCACCTGCGACAAATTACAGTATTTTATTTAATTCTTTGGCGTTTTGTATAGGTACAGTGCCAAAAAAAAAAAACCCTAGCTTAGTAAACATCAACAGTAGTGCAAATAGTCCGCGGGAGAAAAAATTAGTGATATGCTTATCATATGGTACTTGTACATGAGTGCGCAAGTCCTTTAACATGCCCCCAGCCTACAAAAACCTCAAGGATGATATCGAGGGAGTATGCCATCCCTGGCGGCAGACTCCAGTATGGAAGCGAGCGACGTGGAGGACACAGTTGGGGATATGGATGATTCTATCGCGCATGTAGGAGTAGAGTCCAGATCCGCCGAGGTGGGAGCCTCAGGGACGTAAGATGAAGCCCCGTCCCAATCTTGGAATAAAACATCTTCACCTTCCAAGGAAGGCGCAGAGGGTTCCAAATCAGGGTCATCAATGGGGGGTGCACTCGGGGAAGTTCCGGGTGAAGGTCCTGACGGCGCAGGAACGGGAAAAGAAATCAAGATGTCATCTCCTTCTCCATAACGGAGAGGGTGCTCATCCAGGTAGCCAAAAGGTACGTCGGCTTTGGAAGGAGGCGGAGGAAAGGAGGGGGGCAAACCAAAATTTTGCAAAGTCATGGGTACTTCACTCAAGTCTATGCCCATGCCCTCCAAGTCGTCTTCTATCTCGTGCCATTCTGGTGCAGAAACTGATTGCATTGTACTTGCACTTGCCGCATCGACCATGGTCGGGGGAGAACTTGCCAACTCTCGGATGTGGGCAAGCTGCGCTTTGTCATCAGTAGCAACATGCCCATCACTTGGAGGAATGTAGGGGAGTGGTTCGTCTTCTATAAAGGAAGGCTGATTACTGCGTTGGACGGCATGCGGACTGTCGGGTGAAGGAGTCGAACTCGGATTAGATACGGCGGAGCTAAGAGGTAGACGGGAAAATGACGCTCCGTAGGTGGGCGGCGATGAAGAACGAGGGGGATCGTGCAGGACAGCGGGTGGTTCGGTCACGTTACTGTTGGGACACAAGGCGGCTTCTGGTCTGGAAGGATCTGGCTCCTGCGATACGAACGAATCCCGACGAGACGGAGGAGACGGAGCAACGACAGACATTTGTGGTGAGTCAGAAAAGGTCGGAGATAGCGGTCGATTGACTATGGAAGGTCTTTTTCTCCGCCGGCGCGCTGATTGACGAATATTGGACCTCCATCGAGCACTCGCTTTTGCCCACATTCGCATCTTCCCCCGAGCATCTTTTTCCCGCGCATTGTCTTGAGAATCATGATCAGCTCCGAGCTTGTGCGCAAGCTTGCGCTCTATATCCCTTGTCCTTTTCTTCCGCCTTCTCCAAATGAGACAGCCAATCATAAAAATACAGATAGAGCCGGCCAAGATGATGGCTAGAGCGAGAATGATGGTCGATTCTGTGCTGGAGGAGAGGGTCGTGTTATTCCAACCCGCGGGCAGCACCGATGTGTCGAACTGCGCTGTGGAAGTGGGTATTGGGGTTTGAGAATAACTCGGTTGCGATTGTACGCCAGAGGTGCTCGGAGTCGAACTTGAGCAACACTGTGGAAAAAGGCGCTGAGACTGAAAAAATGGTTGAGATGTTAGGATCACACTCACTGTTGAGCCATACAATGTCCACGCATCAGTTTTCCGCCAGAGACGGTCGGATCCTTGGACATATTTGTCTGCAATCGCTCCCCGTTTAGAGTGCTGAGATGTCGGTGTGGGGGTTGGGGGTGGTGCTGAGCTGGACGGGATGCCCGCAAGCAGGGGAAGTGTGATGACGACGTCCGGGGATGTGTCGATATTGTCGCGTTCGATAAATGGGCAAAGGAAGGTGGGAGGTGGGGTCGGGGTCGGAAGGGGGCCACCTGCAACTACGGGAGGTGTGGTGGCGATGACCGCAAGGGCTGAGAGGACGGCTGTGGAGGGGAAGCGCGGGGAGGAACGTGAAGCAGGATGCGAACGCGGGGAGGGCTGCTTGTGCGGGAGGGGATCAGGGTTTTGGGGAGGTCGATGGGCGTCTGAAGGGGAGGGGGGAGAGATTAGTCCGGCGTAGTGATTCCATCGGCCATGTTTTGGCTTGGCCATGATACGAGAAAGCACAGAAGACGTGCCAAGAGAGTCTTGCGGACACGGCGTGGCTTAATGCGGAGGCCGAGCCGAGGGGGCAAAAGGAGAGGGAGAAAAAGACAGCGTTTAGACAGCCGCCCCTGTCAGACGATGTAACCTGGCGTCGTCGTGCACACCGCCCAGCCCCGTTGTCGAGCAAAGAACTGAAGAGAGAGGGAAAGGGACCAGACGTGGGCGGGAATTCCAGTAGCTTAAGTAATATTTATTCCGCACGCCAAAAATAATATATGTATTAATATCATAGCTAAAAATGGATATAATCGTTTCACTGCAATAGCCGACACCGTCGTCGCTCCTCGTTCCGTCTCCGCACCCTCTCTTCCACTTCCTTCTCTTCCTCTCTGCTCCGTCGCCGTATAAACGCATCTTCAGACCCTGCTTCGTACAACAGCTTGTACGTCCGCAGACTTATCCGGATCCTCATTTCGCTGCATCCAGCGATCGATTCGTCCGCTGATAGCCACCTATTTTAGTCCATCACATTAGCAAATCAGCACATCCCCCGACAAACACACCCACTTTCGTAAAAATAGTGCACTCCGCCCTTCCTCCTTGTGCTCCGGCATCCACTCTGTAGGCTGCCGCAGCACATACGAGTCCAAGTATTCACGCCATCGCCCGACCGCAGACCGCTCTATTTCAGCACTGGGGTCGTTGCCCTCGAGAAGCTGCACCAACATTTTCTTCATTTGCGGGTCCTGTGCCATTTCCAGTCAGGAACGCATATCATCTAGAGTTGGCAAACACGCAGCTACCCATTCAATCCGGTATAGATGCTCGTCCGATCCCATGTGTCGTTCCGCCTCTCGACGATACCGGATCATGTCCTGGTTGGTCAGCCTTTCGGCCTTGCGCGCATCTTGGAGCATCGTCCATAGCTCCTGTGACTTGTTGTCCGATAACACGCTTTGCACCTGAATCTGCTTAGCGTCATTTCTGGAGCATATATCAAACACTCCTAACCTGCTTGATAAATGCGGCAATGAGCTTGTCCAACGTGAAGAGGAGGTAGGCCTGTGGGACTATTTTCAGCACGAGTATGGACGCTCGTCCTGAGGTCACCTACCTGGTTACCAAACAACCATCGCATGTGTTCCTCAAATAAACTGACGTCGAGCTCGCCGTCAAAGAGCTTTTCACAGGCGTCAATAAAATACACGTAAACCAGGTCCCGGGTGCTGTCTGGTCGCTGCGATCCCAATGCGTCCATGGCCTGTCTTAGGACAGCACCGGGGCCATTCGGATCATCCAATCCCAGCTCGACGGCAATTGGATTGTTATCCATAGGATTGAGGTTCTCCGCCACATGTTTGGCACCATCGTCCTTGCAGGTGACCAGCCGGGAATAGATCGACTGCAGCATGAATAAGTTAACCAAGACAATCTGGGAAGCCAATCAACTACCTGCAGTAAACACAACAGTGTATAAATGGTCGTGTTGGCAAAAAAGGGTTTGCGCTTCGGGGTGTCATCAAAATTAGTACAGGCCTGGGTAGTGCGAATCCAGACGTCGCTAAAATTATTTTCGTGGGGCAGTTGTGTGCATCTGGGGTTACCAGCGCCATGAGAGCGGGGCGAAGTTGGAGTCAGGGAACCCACGTCCCTCGTGTCTTGCCCGGGAGACTTTTCTTGGGATGATTTGAATAATGATTTTCGAAAATCCCCCGCTGAGGTTGATGGTCCAGTTGCTGATCTACTCCCGCTACGCGAGTTGCTCAAATCATCGTGCTCTAAATCACCGTCCTGTAAACCGTCAGAGGGACCACACGCAGCATCGAATTCATGTGCAGGAGACATATAAAGCAAAGGCACGAATTGGCGGAGAAAGCCCTCGATAGCACGCCGCTCCAGTGGGCTGTATTGCGCCTGAGAATGATCTAAAAAGGAGTAGACCAGACGGAGCGAATCGTGCAATACGGACGTCTGAGGAAACGCAAACTCCAGCTGATGTCCCACTGAGCCTGCCGCGAAAGACGGTCGACCTCGTCGCGCAAGCTTCTGTTCTTGAGCTTCCTTGGTGCTCTCGATATGCTGCACAAAGTGCTTGGCAGTGATCTGTTTCTTGTCGTTCTGCTTGAATTGATTCCCTTGATGATCGAGAGATTTGTAAAAGTTTTTGGCGTCGACCTCACGCCAGGTCTTGTTCCACTCTCGTTGTATCCGACGCCACTCCTCATCCTTGGCCTTCAGGCGCGCGAGCACGACCGGGACTGCGACGCTGGGGCAATCCTGCAGGGCCTGGATGACTTCTGTACTAGCATCACGTCCATAGACCCTCTTCAAGGTGCGGTGATAGATGCTCCTGCTACACCCGCCAAAGTCGGCC
The DNA here is from genome assembly GCA_038092655.1 of Boletus sensibilis. Taxonomy (NCBI): domain Eukaryota; kingdom Fungi; phylum Basidiomycota; class Agaricomycetes; order Boletales; family Boletaceae; genus Boletus; species Boletus sensibilis. The sequence goes on along the minus strand of JBBPQU010000292.1, from coordinate 16,479 downwards.
TTGAGCCGGAACGTCGCACGCTCCTCGTTGGTCATCTCTTCGATGCGCATGCCGAGGGGCTCAAAGAGCGCGATGGTGCGGGCAAGTGCCTCGAGTTGAACTTGATACTCGTGTCGCTCTTCTTCGCTCTTGTGAAGCGCTTCTTCAAAGGAGTTCTTCTTGTGGGAGATAAAACCGGCCTCTTCTGATGCCCACGTTGGATGGGAGACCCAGACATCATTCAAGACGGAACGACACAGCTCGTCGCGACTAGAACAGGCTAGATTGACCTCCTACGTGCAGGATGAGGGACTGGTTCACAAGTATATGCAGGGATGACTTACGTTTTCTGGTAGTTTGCGATAACTCGGACCCTCACCTTCGTCTGCTGGGAGCGCGGGTAATGGTTCTGGTGGACCTGTGCGAATGCTGCCGGGAGGGCCGTGTTCGACACTGGACTGAAGCTCGTCGATATGGAGTACATCCCTGAACTGTGCGAGCAAGTCGCCGTCGCCTAAAAAGACCTGGGACAAGTCCACGAGGGTTTTGGCATCGATGATGTCCTTTGAGTAGAGGGTGAGCAGCTTGAGGAATTCATCGTAAGTATCCCTGCTCTCCAACGTTCGCTTTGCGCGCTCAAAGAATAAGAGTTCGTCGGGGGGTGTCTGGATGGCGGGATGAGATACGCTCATGACAGGAGGCAACATGCCCATGTGTGGGAGTGGTGGTGGTGGCATGACATGGGTTTGAGGGAGAGAGGTGGGGTGGGAAGGGGAGGGGGGAGGTAAGGCATAGGAGGTGTAGTGAGGTGAATCTGGTTCTCCGGGCTTGTGTGTATGCTTTTGTTTCTTTGCCTGAGGGACACGTGAGCTAGGAAGCGAAGGAGGACGAGGACGACACGAACACGACTAACTACTGAGCGAGAGGAAGGGACTGGTGTGGTATCTTTCTCGGGAGCTTTGCGCCTCTTCTTTGGTGCTGAAACGACGGGTTTCTTTCCGATCTTGTCCTTGTCGATATCGGACCACTGTGCTGGCACACCGGGACCGACAGTTTGCTGAGGAAGGATGGTGGCGACACCGCCCGGAGCAGCAAAGGCAATGGAAGCCTCGGGCAAGAAGTCCTTGAATTCGGCCAAGAGGTCTTGTGCGTCCTTGAAGAGGAGCTGAACCTGTGCATATACCTGGGACTGGATGGGGAGTGAAGAGAGAGAGGGGAGGATTGAGGGGAAAGGCTTACGTCCTGTATGTGACGTTGTTCTTTCTGGTATGTCTGGAGTATCTCGAGGAACTGCTTGTAGGTATCTGGGTCATCTGCGTAGCGTGCCTTTATCTTGTTGAGGTATTGGATTGCGTGGTTGAATTCGCCGGGAGGTTTGTTGTCGAGGGCATTCCTGGCACCGAGGCCGCCGAGGAAGGTAGCTGCGGCGGTGGTGGATGAGACGGAGGGGCCGAGTGAGAATGTGTCCAAGTGCTGGTAGGGAGTGATTGCGCGTGAGGGGAGATAGGAGGTTTTTGGGACGATGGTGGACTGGGTGGTGGTGCCGGAGGGGGTGGTGACGCGGATGGCGTTTGGGTCACGTGGGTCAGCGGAGATGTCGATCCTGTAGCCGGGAGGAAGGAAGGTGTTGAAGCCCTGTATGAGGGTGGGATTGCCGTGGAAGAGCATGGAGACGCGGTCGATGACGCCGGGTGTGTCGATGCTGGGGAGGGTGAGGGAGGGAGGGGCGGGTTCGGGGATGGGACTTACACTTCGCTCTTGAAGTCCTTCATGATGTCGAGGAAGTGGTTGTACACGTCGGGCTTGTCCTGGAACTGGACCTTGACTGCATCGAGATAGCTGAGTGCGTCGGTGACATTGAGGGGACGTGCGAGCTCTGGGGAGCCTGGCGCTGTGCGGGGACGGGGAGTGGATGACTTGGGCATGGTGAGACGCACGGAATCGGAATCCGACCGACGTGGGAATTCGAGTATGGGTCCAAACCTCTCTCTCATATTTTTTTTTTTTTTTTTGACCCGCGCCACGACTTGACCAAAGATGCCTCCCCGAGGAAACGAAGGTCTCGACTTTACACCCATCCTCACCCACTACCTCTTTTTATTCACAACCGTCCTCTCAGTAGTACGTCCTTTTCTCTCTCTCTCCCGATCCCACTCACCATACCATAACAGCTCGCTTGGTTCATTGCTTTCATATCACAAGCTATCGCAACAGCCCAAAGTATTTCATTCCTCTCCTCCTCTCCCTCGCCCTCACATCCCCCTTTTCACAGTCGAAAATGTCGGCGTGCCCTGGTTCGCCATCTTCCTCCAGCTCTTCCTCATCCTCGGCATCGTTCACACCCTCGCAACCGACTCCATAGCAATGCATCGTTTCCAAATATCCACATTTGGCGCAGTCGCAATCGTATTCGCAGTACTCAGCGTAAACGAGAGCATCTTCTCCGGTCGAGCAGCACTCGACGCGATGGCCGCAGGCTGGCTCATCCTCGCAATCGTCGACATCCTCTGGGTCCTCTACTTCACTTCAGAGGAAGACTCTCTCGCACTCCACCTCTTCAACTCTCTCGGAACAGGTGGTCTCTCCCCTCCCTCCCGTCGTCGCAGAACCCGCGGCCCTTCCGTCCACAACATGGCATCAAACGGCTACGCAGCCAACTACTCTACCGGCGCAGGCATCGGTTCCCAGGATATCCCTTACGACCCTGCAGCCAAAATGCCCGCTACAATCGGCCCCGCTGCCGTAAGAAGCCAGAACAGCTTCGTCGGTGGCGGTAGCATCGACGGCGCTCCTCCTCGCAGTCTCGCCCCTGCACCCGTCCCCCCTGGCAGCGCTCACAGCACTCCAATCCCCCCACCTGGTCAACTCTCAACGCCTGATCAAAACATCGCCGCAACCTCTCCCCTCATCGGCCCAGGCGCTGCCGGCATCGGTGCAGGCACCACTCTTAGTGCTTCCAGCCCCTCCCCCGAGACTGTCCCAGAACAGGAATCTTACACATACAAGGCAAAGGCTCTCTACGCATGTCCGTTGTCCCCCTCCACTCTTCACCGTGATTTTCACACGTATTTATAGACACCGCTTCCCCTGACGACCCCAACGAAATTTCCTTCGTCAAGGGCGAGATTCTCGACATCCTCGACAAGCAAGGCAAGTGGTGGCAGGCAAGGAAGACAGACGGAGCCGTCGGCAGTATGTCGTCTCTCCTTCTCCCTACCCCCGTTTGTTCACTCTCCCCCTAGTTGCCCCATCGAATTATCTCCAGATCATATAATGGATGGATCCTCTCTATTTCTCTGTTATTTACCTCTCATGAACACCTGTCATGCACCCTACGAACTTGACGTTCTTTTAATGGCGCTGAGACTACCGAGTTACTTCCTCTTGGTGTTGTTGTCACCCTATATTATCCATTTCCCTCGTTCTTACACGTCCTATTTATCTGTTTCTCGACAAGATGATACCACATGGCCCCGCATGCTTTTGCTCTCACGCACTCTTCTCATACATATGAATCGACCCATATCGTGCTTGAATGATAACGTGTGATTACTGAATGTTAGATTAGATGTTTCTCCACTCCGCTTCATTATGCCCAGCCAGTTACCACCAGAGCTTTGGATCACTGTTTTTCGTTGGGCAACTTACCCTTCAGATGGTTATCCCGCCCCATACTACGAGCCATTTCGCGCCTCCTCAGAGACGTTTGCCGAACCCCTAAAGACGAAGCGCACTCTCGTCCGGGTGTGCCGTCTCTGGTGGGCCCTTGCCACCGTTTTTCTTTACGAAGACGTGCGGATTAGATACAACTCGGGCAACCTCAAGGCAGTCTTGGCAGACCACCATCGCATAGATAACGACTCCGCATTCCAGGGACATTCCCTTGGGAGATTCGTCCACCGCCTCGAACTCCCTTACGCCCACACTGCGACAGAACAGCCTGGCGACACCGAGGACGTCGTCGAAATTCTCGGCAGTTGCACTTCTCTCAAAACCTTGGTCCGGCCCTACTTTGAAGCACCCCCTTATTCTGTGCGATACGATTTCCGTGCAGAGATCGTGTCGTTGTCCTCCCTCACGCGACTGGAGTGGTGGCACTATAACAATGCTGCACGTTCAGGTGGCATCAATTCCTTGACGGATGTCCTTCGCAATGCCCCTTCCTTGCAATTCCTCGTTCTCGGCGGCGAGTTTTGGATGAACTCCATGCAGTTGGACTCCCGGATACGATTGCCAGCACTGACAACACTTCGCTTGAAGCGGGTGAACGCCTTGTTTGTGTGGCAAATCAGGCAATGGGAGCTCCCTTCTCTCGTCCACGTCGTCGCCGACTTTCCGGCAGATCATGGTGGATTGGAAGAATTATGGCTCCATTTCGGCAGCCAACTCTGCACGGTCGAGTTTGGACGAAACATTGCTTTCCACTTGACAGACCAGATCTCGCCATTCCTTCGGGGTTGTGCGGGCGTAAAAGTCTTCAACTACTTTATCAACTTCACAGCACCGCCTACCGAGTCACTGCTGGTCGTGCAATCCTCCCTCCAGTGTGTAGGAATCCACGCTTTCCCGTGCGCCATCCTGGACAATAATTGGAGGCATCTCAACCGCCATTTCGACTTTCTTTCCAGTCGCTTCCTTCCCGCTCTCAAGCGCATTGTTCTGTACGGGAATTGGCAGCAGATTATCAAAGATTCACGCATTTCACCCGCCTTGGACCGCATCACACAAAAGGGGTGTGCAATTGTGTTTGCAGATCACTTGACAAGTCCTCCTTGTAACCACCTCTGATTGACGGTGAGAGTGGTGTTTAGGCTCTTACTCACGAAACTTATCTTTGTCTCCTTGGTCTCCAACTCAGCTATCGACTTTTCCTTCCCATTCCCCGATAAAACCCGTTCTTGTTTCAGGCGGGAAATCTAGATACCTTCTCTTTCCTACCTTACATTGTGGCAAGGCACCAGAACCAGCCGACACGGGAGCTTACGGATCTGGTTGCCCGACCGCCGTACAAGTATATTCAGGATACATATTCCCATACAGCAGGTCTTCGTTTCAGCGGATGACAACCATTCCCATCAGCTGGGTGTTAAGAAACCACAAAGCGTTGTTTAGTGCCCTCTTTTCGTGTTGCGTTATAGATCTGGATTAGCCATGACCTACCAGAAAGATTTCCATGTTGCGATCATCGGCGGAGGTATGTGCGGGTTAGCCTGTGCTGTATACCTCAGTCGTGCTGGGATCAAAGTCGACTTGTTCGAATCTGCAGTAAGGTGCATGACCGATACTTGGATCTGATCTTACTTTCCTTTAGCCAAGGTTCGGTGAAGTAGGTGCTGGAGTAGGCTTGGGTGAGTCGGTGATCATTAGCTTAATCGGAACCCCCGACGAGGGAACCTGTTCGTTATACAGGTCCGAATGCGCTACGCGCCCTGGATGAGATGGGCCTAGCTGAGGCTATGATGGCGCATGCAGATCAAAAAGCCCCTGACCAGAGAGCCTTTCGCTTCGTCTCTGGATTGCCTGGTCACGAACATATTCTTGATGTCCGTTCCTACCCATCGTCTTGCATGTCTTATCTGTTCATCAGCCTAACCGTAGTACGAAGCCCTGCCGGAAGATGTGGGGTTGGGCATACACCGGTATGTGTCTACCCTCTACACTCGCATTTCTCACACGCACCGTATGGCAGAGCTGCATTCTTGGGCGCCCTTGAAAAACTCGTCGACTCTGCTATTATCACACATTTCAACAAGCGATGTACATCAATATCTCGCAATGGTTCTAGACAAGTCATTCACTTTAAAGATGGCACTACATTCGAGGCCGACGTCGTTCTTGGTGCGGACGGCATCAGAAGTACGGTCCGTCAGGCTGTTTCAGGTGATCCCGAGAGCAAGAAACGTGTCGTCTTCACACGGACAGTGGCATATCGCGCACTTCTTCTTTGGGAGGATGTCAAACGAGCCGGGATCACGATGAAACTAACCGAGCGGCCTCATTGCATCGCTGGCGTGGACAAGGTAAACGGACCTCGTCCGTGATCTAAAGATTCGAATTGCCATGAGCTGATTATTCTGCCAATCGTAGCACATCATCACGTTTCCGATCAAAGATGGAAAGATAGTGAGTAGCTCGAGAATATGCCCTTCCGTTTGTCAGTGCTGACGAATACGTCAAAGATCAATGTCGTCGTGTTCTGTACCGATCGTTCCATCCCGGCAGGTTCTGTCGAGATACCCAAACACCAGTGGGTGATGGCAGCTGCGGAGCAGGAAATTCTGGACGCGCATGAAGACAGTGGAGCGGAAGTGCAAAAACTTTTATCCCTAATCCTAAACCCGAGCAAATGGTCGATCCATGCCGTCGATCCGCCACTCAGCAGCTTTGTAAAGGGGCATATCGCTCTCGTGGGGGATGCGGCGCATGGAATGTGTCCCCACTTGGGTGCCGGCGTTGGTCAAGGACTTGAGGACGCCCTCGTGCTCTGCAAACTACTTACTCATCCGCAGACTGCGTTGACGAACCTCCAGGTATGGGCTTATCCTCCGTTGGGGTCATTTCGCGCCCTCTTACTTGGCCGTTGGCTTCTATAGGATGTACTGCGCGTCTATGACAGAGTACGGCGACCACGTGCTAATATGGTTCTGGAAAGGAGCGCCATGGCCGGGGAACTTTACGAGTCACTCCGCAAAGGTGACAACAGCACTATAATACAGAATCTCCGTGTCCAGCTATCGAGACAGTGGGATTTTGTTCACCACCACGATCTAGGTGCTGACTTGGAGAGCGCGGTAGAGACGTTGAGGGATGACGGAACCTTCAGGTAGCTGCGATCACTTATGATGCGACAGGGAAGTAAAGTAGGGCAGCGCGTATGCTTGCACGGTTCCTTTGAATCCATATTTACTGATTGAGGGCTAGAACTAGTACATGCATATAAAGATATAGATCCGACGAATAAATCGTGATACATTTTTAGGCCATATCCTTCCAATCACCATCCAGAAGGCAAATGCCTCGTCTCGCCAAACGCTGCCTCCAAACTCGCATCTCTCCTTGCACACCAGCTTCTTGAGCGTGTCGACTCAACCCCGTCCGCAACCACCGTATGTCTCTCATGCGTATGACCTCGAGCGAAGGCAGTGAAGGAAGCAATATTTCCAAGGTTCTCCAGAATTCGTGGTTCGGTCGAGGGATAGAAAGAATCTGCAATGGTAGTACCGCCTTTCCCAAATCTGCGGCATCGGGAGGCACCAAGGCCGGTAATGGACTCTCGAGCGAGAGACGGCGCAGATTTGGACAAGTGCGGAATAGAGCACACGGAGAAGGATGAAAGCGTGTAGGCCAGGATTTAGGGGTGAAGAACGAGAGTGTCGAAAGCGAGTTGCCATGTACATCGAGGAATCGTGTTGTGAGGGCTTTCGGATAAGGAACATCCTCGTATGGTGTGAGGTATAAAGTCCTTAGGTGTGGGAGTGCCGCATTTAACAGAGCATGCATGAGAGAGGACGAGGGCATAGATAACAGGGTTAAGGAATGCAGACGGGAGAGATCCAGCTTCACATTCGTTGCCGGAATTTCGACTGCTTCTTGACGGCTAGGCTCCGCGTCTGCCGGCTCCATATCGCTCCCAATAACTTCCAGACGCTCGAGTTTATGACACGTTCGGAGCAATCGAACGAATGGGTCCTCTTCGATGGAAATTGTAGAGCTGAACGCGGTAACGTAACAAACACCGCTGAGAATCCTCAGATTAGAACTTCCGTCTCTGTTGGTCAGAGAGGCAAGAGCGCGGCGACTCAGTGGAAGGGCTGGCGATAGTGTCAGGTTTTCCATGAATGGCATCAGGGGAAATAGCGTAGTGACCAGCGAATCCATCACGAATGCTTGTCTAGAACCATGCACGGCTGTTATCCCTGATAGGTCAAAAATCTGAACCCATCTTCCGGGCGTGGAGTATGGTATTCTGCGAATGGAATCCCACAGCTGGTCTGCAGTGCGGAGTCGCAAAGTGAACTTGTCGAGGCCGCTGATGGTATAGAGCTTCACGTTCGAGTACAGAAGCGGAGAGGCCACTTCCTGTGGGTCGAATGTTAGTAACTTTTGCGGGAGGGACTATATCCATCGGAAGGGATCCCAGGGAGAATATATATAAGCCGAGTGTGCTGCATTCTTTCGTTCGCTTGCGCGATCTACGCCTTCGAGCGACATACATGGACACGAAATCGATTGAGAGGACTTACACGGAAGGATTTGCACACCAGCATTAACGAAACACACCACGAGAGTCCACTTGTTGTGGGCTTGCGATGCGACCGCTGTGATGCATCCGCTGAAAAGGCAAGGGATAGTATCCTTGACCAAATCTCCGCTGGCAGAGGTTTCATAGGCGGTTGTCGAGGGAGGAGGGGCAAGAGAACGAAACGACCACCATATCGTGCAAGCGGTCTCGGGCAAAGCAGGATTGTCTCGCTCATGCTAAAACAGATTTGAATCCGAGAGGTGTAGCGCGTGTCACGCCGGAAGCGAATGTTCAATACAGTAGACTTTCTTAAAAGGTAGTTGCACCCCTGTCCCAGCCAAAACGCACTCTATAATGCATAAATCTCATACTGCATCAGCGCTCAGCTTTTGTCGTCCCCGACGATGCATTATGCAAAAGTCTACTGTATGTATCCTACCTCTTTTGAGCTACCTATTAGTACTTGGATCGCATAGTATATGGTGTTCCAGGGGCAATAATCTCATTTCAAAACCATCGCTAGCCAACAGACTGACTGACACTGGACACCACTAAAAGTCTGCGCGATCACGAACTGCCAGGCGGACCCAGTAGGTCGCTCATTTCATCGACAAATTTCTGATAGTCGTCTCTCCCCTTCACGATTGGTGCCTTCAGTCCTTTATCTGGTGCTTGGCTATTCGATGGAGGGGCAGCGACAGTTCCCAACTGGCTCTTCAGTACGTCAACGAGGTCGGGTCGGGCCTGAGGAAATGTCGCCTCCAAGCCAACATTAACAGATGGCGCGGCATTGACTTTTGAGGAACTAGGTACTCCCAAAGCCTTCTTTCTTTTCAGCGACGCCGGGACGAAAGCTGTTGCCTCTTTCTTCAGATCACGCAATTCTGGCTCAGCCGAGATGACGGCACCAGTGTGTACCGCACTTGCAGGGATGGTGCCAGGGGCACCAGTGGGGGGCTTTGGAGGTAAGGAAGGGTGCCCAGGCGGCAATTGACTTGCGCGATGTGCTTGATAAGTTTGGTGAGGGATGGATGAAAGGGGGTCTTGAATCGCAGCAGCGGATTGAATCCGACGAGGAAAAAAGCCGGGAGGTGGTAGCGGAGGTATGACGCCAGGTGGACCGGTATAAACACCGCTATTGAAACCAGGTGGTGGCGGTGGAGGAGGAGGAAGCATGAACGATGGCGTGCTAAGTGGTATACGCGGAAGTGAAGGCGGGAATGGCGGAGGAACTGCACTCGGCAGCGATTGATTATTCTGGTCTGCACGACTCATGACCTCAGTACCATTCCGCAACAGGTCCAGCGTACGAGACGAACTTGGTACATTACTCGGTGGAGGTCCTTCTGGCATGAGGATGTCATCGTCGCTGCCGCTTTCGGAGTCTTCCAAGCCGGCACCCGGTGGCGGGCCCTCAGGCATCATAATATCCTCGTCTGAGTCTTCAAGTGAATGAGCACTAGAACAGAATACAGTACAGGAGTGAAATCCCACCTCCGACGTCTTCACCGCTGTCCACTTCATCCGCGGTAAGAGCTGCAAATATATATATCATACAGATAAGATAAATTCCAATTAAACACTCACGTCGCTCGATGTAAGGCATACCAGGAGGGGGGACGCCGTAAGGGTTCATCACCGGGTCATAGTAGATACTGCGCTCCGGATGCCGAGGAAGACCATGTTTATTGAACAGATTTCTTTTCTGTTCCACAGGAGGTGCTTCCTTCTGATTTTCACCCTTTTCATGTTTACGCGGACGATACACGAGCTTGCGCTGTTCGGGATGCTCCTTGATATATTCGTCCTTCTTTTCCATGATCTTTGACAATTCATTCTTGAGAGTCGTTAGCCGGGACTTGTCTGGGGAAGATAGTTCGACGCTCGCTCCAAGCTTTTCGATTTCATCCTCCAGATCTGAGACATGATGAGTAGGCATGCTGGCAAGGAATGACGAGACCTGCCTCGTGTATCCTTCTTGACCAAAGCAAAGTCGCGGGCCTTGGATCTTCCCGCCTTGTTCTACTGCAATAAAATGCATTAGAGAGCAAACTACAGACTTCCAAGAAAACATGCCTTCTTGAGTTCCTTTTTGCGTTGCGCCTTTCCTGAGCGAGGTAAACTGGTGAACAGGGAATCAAGGGATGAATGAAAGCTCCACGCACGGTAGGCATCGGCAGGGTTCAGATTTTTTCCTTTCACCATGACGGTATTGGCGGAGGATACAAGTGACACGTGACTCTGACTGGAGTCATAGAGTTGGCTTGGCTATTCACCGTAGTACCACTCGGCGGCCAGTCTCCCCTTCCAAGGGAACGGCCCCAGCAAGGTCTCCAGCGACGTCAAGATAGGCAGCGAGCGATATCAGGGATCTCTTGCCCATGTCAGTCCCGATGGCCTCTGAGCCATCCGGACAAAACACTCCAAAGCGACCCTCCAAGATGGCATCCTCTCAGTCACTGAATCATCTCCTTAATTTCACTCTGCCTCCAAGGCAAACTCATTCACAAAGCTTGCCCAGGCGTGGAAAGAAGTCCACCACTCACGGCGTTTGGAACAAGGAGAGTGAGTACCAGCCTTATCAGCCATCCCACCTAGCGCCAAATTAGTTCCCATCCAGGATTTGTGAATGCCCAATATCGATTCATCATGAATCCCACAGGCGATTATACAGTCCATTTCGCGGATCCGGACATGTATGTTCTCTCATTCTTATGTCTCGCTGTTTTCTGAACCCCCTTCTGCTAAAGTTTCTTCCAATGGGAGGATATATTGCAGGTCGTCGTCCCGCGAGCGTCAGCCTACGCATCGACAACAAGTGGGGAGACTTTGAGTCCAGATGAGGGCTTGACTACTTGCCCTATCTGCCTCTCCTCGCCTGTTGTCCCTAGGATGACGAAGTGCGGTCATGTTGGTGTCCACCGTCGTGTTTTCGTCTCCCCACTGAATTATTTCAGGTATTCTGTTTCCCATGTATCCTCCATTACTTGAGCCTGTCGGACAATCTTAAATGGGCCCGCTGTCCCATCTGCTTCGACTCCGTTAACGCGAAACAACTCAAGAGCGTCAAATGGTTCGAAGGATCAGCTTCATCGGGCAAGGTCTGCGATAACCCTGCTTCGGGCAGCTCATCTTCCTGCTCCTTTGAGGATCCATTCGAGGCGACTCCTCGTACAGATTCTTTTATGCGCATGCGTCTTATGCAGCGCCCCCAGATCACTACTCTAGCACTCCCTCGCTCAAAGACGTGGCCTTCGGACCTCCTTCCACCTCACCAGGCCCCATTTCATTTCCTTCCCGACATATACAATTTCGCCAAGTTCATGCTGGCCACTCCACAATATCTGATTGCAGATCTTTCGAAGGATCTGGATATAATGGACGTCGAACGGCACTCAATGATGGCTGTGAAAGATGAACTTAGCATTGTGTACATTGATGCCGCGGAGGAAAAGCTACGCCATCAAATGGCGAAAGCGGCTGCTCTTGAATCGCCCCTCCTCGTCAGGACTATCGACAAGGCCCGCAAGGAGTACGAAGACCTTCAGCGTCGCTGTGCACACATCATCAGTCAAAGTGAACGGGTTGATATCGAGCCAGCCGGCCTGCACGAGGCTCCGGATGCATTTTTGGCGACTCAGCGTTTGCCATCATTTACGAATAACCAACCGTTGGATACATCTCCGCTAGTGAAACCAGAGCTCCCAACCCAACCCAACCGGTCCCCGCAGCCCACTAGTAACAGAAATCACCGACAACGTCGTAATTTGAACCCGCCCCCTCCTTCGACACAGACTTATTACTATTATCAAGCAGCTTCAGGCCTGCCTGTCTTCCTCCATCCGCTAGACATCAAGATCTTATTCTCCCATTACAATGGATACGCCTCGTTTCCTGACGAAATTACTGTCCGCGTCGAGTCCGCCGCTGAGGGCACTGTCAATGACGACCTGCGCAAACGCTGTAAATACTTGGCCCACATGCCGGAGGGTGCGGACGTTGTATTTATTGAAGCTAATCTGGAGGGAGTTGTAGGACTAAATGGCCTGAAGAATTTTGAAGGTGCGCTCAAGTTGAGGACAGCACGAAGGAAGGAGAAGGAGAAGAAAGACGACCGGGCGCGCGCACGGGCAGAGGAGAAGGAGAAGGAAAGGGTGAAACTTTTATCACGCGAGGAAAGCGTTGTCCCTGATTCTATGGATCACCCACCACCTACTCTCGAGATTGAGGAGCTTTCATCACGTGTTCCGACCTCTCAGCCTACGTCTGGTGCATGGGGTTCAAGAAGCTTTGCCTCTGCACTTCATTCTGCACCTTCCGTGTCTCGCTCTCAGCCGATTAACCGCAACGCTACTCCAGAGATTGGTGATGAGTGGGACTTGGATGCAGCTTGGCATGAGCTTGAGCAACGGGGTGGAGGTCGTAGACGTGGAAAGAAGCTGGTGGTGCTGGGCGGTGGTGCTGGAGGACGACGACGTTAGATCTGACATGGACAGTGTGGCAGCAAGAACGTTTGATGTACTCATTCGTTCTCCAACTTTGTATCAACGATCAGACATAACATATATCTCCGCAACCAAGAGGACGGCCCGTCTGTAAAATCCAGAACACCAACCCCACTAGTACTTACTGTGGTAGTCCAGATTTGGGCATGCTGCTCTCCTTCTCGCGTCATTGATCCAAGCTTGACTCGATCGACGTGTCTTGTCCTCGAAGTGGGTCGTCGTGTGTCTCACGTTCATTCCATATTCACTGTACGTCTTTAATACCTCTCCAAGACTCTCCATAATCCTATACCCACTCTGAGCTAGTTGGCGATAGAGCCGCTCTCGCGCTCCTTTAACGGACCAGGCAGTTAGCAGTGTGCGCTTCGCAGGCAAGACAAACAGTTGGAAGAACAATAGCAGAGACTCAGATCTCAGATCTCAGCCAATGCAAACCACACTGTGTAAATGTTTGTAGACAAGACCACCGAAACCTTACATGACGAATGCCACAACAATTCCAGTGAATCACTAGAGCCTGAAACGAGTGGATGTCGCGCTGCCAGGGAGGATGCCACATGACAAGGGATCGAGTAGAGAAGGCACACAATCCTTGTGACGATGGTACATACTTCAAATCACGGATATGCTGGTGGTTATATTTGCCGCGTTGCCAACTCGCTTCCAAGTTTAAGATTTCAGTGTCAAAACCGATGCGATGATACATAGAACAATGCCATTCAGATTTCATCCTTCAACCACAGGCCTGGGAGATTGGCAGGCTTAGGGGGCTCGGAAGACATGAATATCGAGAGGAAGTCGTGGACAATGTCCGCCGCTACAGTAGCAGTGATCTCAACTGCACATCTTTCGTCAGAAAATACCAAGGTGAAATGACGTGAGCCCCACCGTGGTCATACGCAGGTGCGACTTCGACAACGTCCGCGCCACTGGGGAAACATAGCGTGAAGTCGTGAAACGGGGGCGCTGTATCGAATACGAACACGAAATTTAATCCAGCCAACCCTCTGATGATGCGCTTGACTTCTCTGCTTGTCCATCCTCCAGCCTCGGGGGTGCCAGCTACAATCCCACTCAGTACTTTCGATTGTGTATGGCAAGACAAAAACTCACTACCCGGTGCCAGGCCAGGGTCTATCAGTAGTGGTTAGCCAACACTCTTCTGAAAGGCGAGCCATGCATACCGATCACATCAATATCAAGACTGTATATGAGGTCAGTATCAGGCTAACTATGGTCGTGGAAGACTAACCTCAAGTACACTGGCATATCTCCGACTCGTTTCTTGATCCGTTTGACGATGGAAGTAACGCCATAGTCATCGATGTCATCGCTGGCTATGAAATGGAATCCCACTGATTCGTCATTCTCGATGTCACCGATACTCTGGTTAGAAATTCCGTCAATGTGCAGCCCTCTAGTAGTCCTTTATACTCACTTGGAGCTTGCACCGAATACCAGCATGGATACTAGAGTTGGCAATGAGACCCTCCTCATTTGCAATGTGAAAGAATGTGCCATGGGTGATGCGTGATTGATCTGTTACAGCACCAGGGTATCCACCCCACGTATCAAGATGCGCATCAAAATGAATCACTGAGACTGGCCCATAGACTCTATTGAGCGCACGGAGGATAGGGAGAACAATGGTGTGGTCACCGCCAAGACTAGACCAGCCATGTGAGGACATGGTGGAAGGCATGTAAGTATTATTACCTGACGATTCTTGGATGCTCGCGACCATCTTTCGCCAGAAGAGCCCCCCGAGGCCAGACGGAGGTTTTTGATGCGAGAGGACGCGCAAGCAAGGTAACATAGGCGACTTCCATTTGGTCTACTGCAAGGGCATTGTCAAAAGGTATGGTAGGGACCTAGACATCATTGAGTTAATGGGCACCATGATCATGTCTACACTCTGAAGACACACGTCTCCGCAATCAAGAATTTTCAAACCCAATTCGTAAGGGTTGTTCCCCCATGCCAAGGTGTAGCCTTGAGAGGCACTTTGCCGTCTACTACCCGAGCGGATCGCATACGGCCCAAAGCGTGCTCCAGGACGGTAAGTTGTACCTGTATCGAATGGCATCCCTAGAATAGCAATGTCAAACGCAGCAGCTTCATCCTCCAGACAACGTGCATATTCTGCATGCGAGAAGGCCAGTGGTCCCGAGAATGGTTGGTCAATTTGTTTTCCATATTTCGTTAGCCATGTCTCCGTCTCCTCCAGGGGTCCGCGGAAAGGTTGTTGGCGTCCACAAGCAGCTGCAGCCAGCGTAATAGCGATATAAAAAATTGCCTGGCTCTTCATGTTTTGACTTCTCACTCGTCACTGTAAGCTGAGTCTAGGCAAGCAAATGATCAGTAAAGAGACGCAGGAGACCATTGTATTTATAACTTGGCCTGATGCTTATCGTGCCAGTGAGGGTCCTCGAAATACTCACGCAACAATAAATGCCCGTCGCTATCAGCACGAGTCTGTTATCTCCGTGCATGTCGAAACAGGTGACCATCGTGGAAGTAAGCACTTTTTTTTTGCGCGCTGAGTTCAGCCAGGAGGTTACTAGCTAATAGTAGCACGCCGTGTACCGAGTTATCATGATGAGAACATGTAGAAAGCCGTTATGAGCACGACCTTTGATAAGCTGCGAACATATCATACATTCCTTTCATTGAATACGATGGTGAGCGGCAGATCTACGCAATGCAAAGACCTGCCACTGCCTACGCTTCCTAGCGTTTGTCCCCTCGGGTAGCGTACCTCCTGGATCGATGGAAAGAAGACGGATAATCCTTTGGGGATCAGGAGAGTCATCAACCTCCCCCTCTTCTCCGCGATCCTGCTCCAACATTTCATCTTCTGCCAAATCTATGTCCCCACCAAACACTTCTTCCGGCGTACTCTTTGATTGTGGAGATATACTTCCAGCAAGGAGCGAAAATGGAGCCGTAACAGTTGCCGACAAAAAGGCCGAAGCGTTATCGATAAAGGATTTGGGTCTCCTCATCGGAACAGAAGACAGGATATACCTCCTCCTTCGCCATGCATTCGAAGTAGTACTTCCTGGAGGTGGGTACGTGGGATCACATGAGAATGACACTGAGATCTCTTGCGTTTCTTGGCTGTACGAGTATTGCGGAAGCGGGTGAGAATATGCGTTTGGATAAGGCTGAGAAACTGGTCGCCTGTGTCTCAGTGCAAGATGGTCCCCTTGTGTGAATCAAAGTCGGTCAACAATCTATCGTATCTGTCGTATTGCCCATACCCTCGACGTCGATCGCATGTCCTGAAGCCCGCGAGCACAAAGCGCCAGAGGTATCGATGAAAAACACCTGAGTAACACAAGACCGTAAGCTAGGCCAAGTATCGCAAGGTCATGGTAGAATATTTAGGATGCCACAGACCTGGTTATTCGCTTCCGGACTTCTCAAGCCTTATCAGATTCATGAGCTCGTGGAGACTCGGATGAATGCCATAGCCCTGACGACGCACTTTCAACGAGTGACTGCTCTTTTTCTGGCCATAGGATGACTGGTGTTCCATCCTCAACTTCATCTGAGTTGACGTCCCACAGGCGGCCGGTCGCGACAGAACGAACCACGAAATACCCTGGCGGGAAGCCAAAGAGATGGGCCATGTCGGGCTGGGTCCGTCAAAAGGCCACAATGTTAGTAATTATAAATTTCAAGTCCAGCCTTCACATTTAGATCAACGTTTAGGTGCGCCCTAAACGTTAAACGTTGATCTAGCCGTTG